>SJYC01137631.1:0-10744 GCA_006408675.1 Madoqua kirkii | reverse complement strand
GAGGCCCTTTAGCTCCTCTTCATTTCTGCCATAAGGGTGGTGTCATCTGCGTGTCTGAGGTTATTGATATTTCTCCCAGCAATCTTGATTCCAGCTTGTGTTTCTTCCAGCCCAGCATTTCTCATGATGTACTCTGCATAGAAGTTAAATAAGCAGGGTGACAATATACAGCCTTGACGGACTCCTTTTCCTATTTGGAACCAGTCTGTTGTTCCATGTCCAGTTCTAACTGTTGCTTCCTGACCTGCATACAGATTTCTCAAGAGGCAGGTCAGGTGGTCTGGTATTCCCATCTCTTTCAGAATTTTCCACAGTTTATTGTGATCCACACAGTCAAAGGCTTTGGCATAGTCAATAAAGCAGAAATAGATGGTTTTCTGGAACTCTCTTGCTTTTTCCATGATCCAGTGGATGTTAGCAATTTGATTTCTGGTTCCTCTGCCTTTTCTAAAACCAACTTGAACATCAGGGAGTTCACGGTTCACGTATTGCTAAAGCCTGGCTTGGAGAATTTTGAGCATTACTTTACTAGCATGAGAGATGAGTGCAATTGTGCAGTAGTTTGAGCATTCTTTTGCATTGCCTTTCTTTGGAATTAGAATGAAAACTGACCTTTTCCAGTCCTGTGGCCACTGCTGAGTTTTCCAAATTTGCTGGCATATTGAGTGCAGCGCTTTCACGATTTGAAATAGCTCAGCTGGAATTCCATCACCTCCGCTAGCTTTGTTTGTAGTGATGCTTTCTAAGGCCCACTTGACTTCACATTCCAAGATGTCTGGCTCTAGATGAGTGATCACATCATCATGATTCTGTGGGTATTGAAGATCTTTTTTGTAGTTCTTCCATGTATTCTTGCCACTTCTTCTTAATATCTTCAACTTCTGTTAGGTCCAGACCATTTCTGTCCTTTATCGAGCCCATCTTTGCATGAAATGTTCCCTTGGTATTTCTAATTTTCTTGAAGAGATCTCTAGTCTTTCCCATTCTGTTCTTTTCCTCTATTTCTTTGCATTGATCACTGAAGAAGGCTTTCTTATCTCTTCTTGCTATTCTTTGGAACTTTGCATTTAGATGCTTATATCTTTTTTTTCCCTTTGCTTTTTGCCTCTCTTTTTATGTTCCTTTTTTTCCTTTGGTGTTTTTCACCATATTTTTGACATCTTGATTAAGATCTTTTTTCTTGATTAAAATAATAAACTATTTAGATTAAACAAGCTTCCATGAAAATATTACTTCTTTATATTTCTAAATAGTAATTAATAGCTAATGAGCAAGGTTTTTGCCCTTACTGTCAACTATTAAAACCCTTAAAGTGTTCTGAAATAGGCTTGGATTAAAAGATTTATATAGGGGACTTCCCTAGTGGTCCAGTGGTTAAGAATCCACTTGCCAATGCAGGGAACATGGGTTCATTCCCTGGTTCAGGAAGATTCCACATGCTGCAGAGCAGCTGAAGCTCATGTGCCACAGCTGGTAGAGCCTGAGCACTCTAGGGCTTGTGCTCTGCAACAAGAGAAGCCACTGCAACGAGAAAGTTGTGCACTGCAGTGAGGAGTAGCCCCCACTCACTGCAACTAGACAAAGCCCACACGCAGCAACGAAGACCCAGTGCAACCAAAAATAAATAAATAAAAAGGGAGGGTGGTTATTTTGGTCACTAAGAAACTTCCACATTATTTGATAAAATAGTCACTGGTTTTGTAAACACCTACATACCAGTGGTTTTTCTTTCATTAGCCCATAACATGAGGGGCTAATGTAATAAACCACCCCCCCCCCCCGATAAGTCTCCCCCATAACATGAAGGGACTTCCCAGGTGGGGCCTAGTGGTAGAGAACCCACCTGCCAATGCAGGAGACATAGGAGACCCATTTTCGATCCCTCAGTTGGAAGATCCCCTGGAGGAGGAAATGGCAACCCACTCCAGTATTCTTGCCTGGAGAATCCGATGGACAGAGGAGTCTGACGGGCTACAGTCTATGAGGTTGCAAAGAGTTGGACATGACTGAGCAACTAACACTTTCAGTTTCCATAACATGAAACATACATTTTAATTTTGTGTTGCTTTATTAATGACCTTTTTAAATGTCCTAATGACATAATTTGCACTTTGGAGTAATTGTTTTATATGAAAACACAATGTTCTTTGTGTTTGGTGCAGGTACAAAGGACAAGCTCCAGACCTTATTGGCAAGCAGGACAGTGTGTATGAAGGTAGTTTTGAGAACCTCTTTATTTCACATGTATTTTTGTATATACCTTCTACTTAACATCTGTTACTGAAACTTAACCTTCATATGTTTCTCTGTATTTACGTACACGTCAACTTGAACTTCCCCCCGAGAGTTTAAGATAGTATGATAGCAATAGCCCTAGTTTTAAAAGTCAAGGGAAAAAGACCTGGGTTCTAATATTTTCCCACAGGATGTTAATTTCTGTGTGGCATGTATATTTTTTCAAAGTAGGTAAAGTATGAAGTATTAATACATTTTGAATTTTCATCCTAATTGTGGAAAGTAAAAAATAAAGAAGTGAGCATCAGTCTGTCTGGAGCACTCATCTATTTGGAATAACTCATTTCCTAATGATCATGGACAGGGTCAGTTACTCTTTGTTGGCCCCATAACAGTATTTTTTATCTATCAGTCTAAACCTCCATTACCAACTGTAACATGTGCTATTGGTTTAAATGGATTTGCTCTCACTCCCGTTTTCCCTTAGCCCTACTGTGCCTCTAGAGTGCAGTTTAGCTGGGTCACCAGGAGAGGGTGCTGTATTTTATTTTGTAGGCACTGACTAGGCTTTCAGTCCATCTGCATCTTAGACCTATCTCACAATAACCATTGCCAGCAGGGTTGTGTCATGTTTATATTTACATACCATCCATTTCTTGCTCTGTAAATTCCAGAAGACTGGGACATGTTGGATGTTGATGAAGATGAAAAGCTAACAGGTGAAGAAGAGTTTGAATTACTTGCTGGCCCTCTTGGTTTAAACGACCGCCGCATTGTACCAGAACCAGTTCAGTTCCCTGACAGTGATCCATTAGGAGCATCAGTAGCAATGGTAACAGCAACCAACAGTATGGAAGAGACTCTGATGCAAATAGGTAAACTTGGAATGCTGATTGGCATGGATTTTATAGAGTCTGTATTAATTTGCTTCTTAGAAAAGTAAATAATAAGGTAGAGGTTAATAATAATGAGTTCAGTATTTTCTATCTCATCAACTATCTTTAGCCAGGTGTTTTAATGTTTTGAAGGTATTATGTAAAATTAACTTCTGATTCTTTTGTTTTTATAAAATATTCAAGTGATAAAAAGAATTTATAAAAGGCAAAGTTGTTTTTTTTTTTACTTTGTATTAAGAGAAACCTGGAAACAAAAACTACTTTGTAGTATTTTTTAATTTGGGTGAATATGTACTCAAAGCATATCTTTAAAACTATATTTTTTTCTATATTTGTATATCAGTGGAAGTGATACATGAGCAAAAATAAAACCAAAAAATTTTAAGAATCATATTTTTCCTATAATTGTTGATTTAGAAATATCTATTTCTCTCAAACCATCTTCTGTATAACAAAGTTTTATGGATGAGCAAAATACATTGATTTGCTTTATTTCCTAATAGCCTAGAACCTAGCTACCTAGGGAAAATTTTTCAGTAGTTTGGCTATTTTTTTTCCTTACCTTCTTGAAAACTGAGCAAAATCTTACGTTTTTCAGGTTGCCATGGCTCTGTAGAAAAGAGTTCCTCTGGGAGAATAACACTAGGTGAACAGGCAGCTGCATTAGCAAGTCCTCACGACCGGGTGGTCGCTCTGAGGAGAGTGACGGCTGCTGCTCAGGTTCTTCTGGCCAGAACCATGGTCATGAGAGCGCTCTCTCTCCTCTCAGTCAGGTATGTGTGATTTTCTGCCAGAAGATGCTGAGTTAGCTGCTTGTACATATTGGACAGGAGTCTGGTATTGTTTGGGAAGAAGAAATAAAAGTTTTAGAAACTTGAATAACTACTGTCGAATGAAAGAAATCAGACAATAGTCATCATTATTATTCATTCATTCACTCAGTCAGCCAGTCAGTCGTTCAATTAATGTTTGGGTCTTTTTAGGCAGAAAATATTGCCATTATAATAACTGAGTAAACTGCAAGCATTTGATTATCTGAAATGGGAAACTAAGACTGTTGATCCATTTGGTGTAGGGTAAAAGTAGAAGGTTGAGTGAGTTTTTCTGCAGAGTTTACCAACTGTATAGCTAAGTCAGTCGCATATTGTGGAGGCTCCTGCTGTGTTCATACTGTGGAATGTAATGTTAAAAAAGGGAAGAGAACCAAGAATACTTAAAAGACATCCATTTAAGAAATGATTAAGTAGGGATATTTAACAGTAAATCAATGAAGACTGAAGGACCCTGAAAGAAACTGAAAATTTAGATGAGACTATATGATGTTGGCTCAAGAATATAGACAGTTTGGTCTGTGGAAAACGAATTTCAGAAACTGACTCATGTGTAGATCAACATTTGATTTATAATTTGATTTATGACAGTGCTTACATTGCAGAGCAATGAGGAAAGGATAACCTTTTCAGTAACTTGGGCTACGTCAGATAGTTTATTCACTTCAGCAAAAAAAATGAGTCTTGGCTCCAATCTCAAACTATATAAAGCCAGTATTTTCAAGTGACTTTTTGGTCTAAATGTAAAACATAAATCAGTAACATTTCTGTAAGATAACTAAGATTTTATTCTTGATCTTGAAACAAGCAGAGATTTCTTAAGCAAGTAACAAAAGGCATTCACTTTAAAGAAAAACACTGATAAATTGGACTACATTAAAGAAGAACTTTGGTTTAGCAAAAGTCATATAGGAAGTAAAAAGTCAGAAAGTGAAAAAAAAAAAAGCCATGGAATGGGAGATGATTGCAATGCATATAACCAACAAAATATATAAAGTATTTTTACAAACCAATAAGAAAAAGACAGAAAAAGAAAAATGGACACAATACAAAATAATATAAAAGATCTTGAAATGGTCAATAAACATGAACAAAAAAATGTTCAGCCCCATTACTCTTCAGAGAAATGAAAGTAGGATATGCCTGCACACCCATCAAAATGGCTAAAATTTAAAAGACTGGGGAGAAAAGTTTTGAGGATGTGGAACGTCTAGATCACTCATACACTGCTAGTGCAAAAATAAATTGGGGTAGTTACTTTGGAAAACTCGTAGATAGTACCAACTAAAAGTGAGTATTAATGTACTTATGACCCAGGAAAACACTTCTGGTATATATCCAACAGACGTGCTTACATCTGTGTACCCAAAGATGTCAGAAAGAACATTCATTCTTTTGTTGGAAAAAATGGCAGTGCCATTCATAATAGCCCCATGCTCTCATCTGTATAGAGAAATGAATTGTGGTAAATTTCATTTATACAGGCAGCCATATCTTTTTCTGTTGCACTCTGTTGTGCTTTACAGATATTAGTTGTTTTTTTTGTTTGTTTGTTTTAAACAAATTGAAGGTTTGTGGCAGCCCTGAGTTGAACAAGTCTGCTGGCACCATTTTTCCAGTAACATTTGCTCATTTCATGTCTCTCTGTCCCATTTTGGTAATTCTTGGACTGTTTCAAGCTTTTTAATTATTATCATATTTGTTAGATGATCTGTGAACCACTGATCACGTCTTGATGTTACTGTTTTGAAAAGATTACTGAAGGCTTAGATGATTAACATTTTTTAGCATTAAAGTATTTTTAATTGGAGCTATATATTAATACATTGTTCTTTTAGGCATAATGCTGTTTCACCCTTAACAGACTACAGTATAATGTAAGCATGACTTTTATATGCACTGGAAAACCAAAAAAATTTGGCCTTCTTAATTGCAATATTCTTTTTATTGTCATGGCCTGGAACTGAACCCATATCTGCTGTGGGTGAAAATGAATAACTGCTGCTAATAATGCAACAGCATAGATGAATCTTACAAGCATAATGTTGAATAAAAGAAGCCAGACATAAGAGAATACACACTTTATCCTATCTATATGAAGTTCAAAAACAAGCAAAACTGATTTATGGCTGTAATCATCAAAATAGTAGTTATTTTTGAGGGCCTGGAGATTGAGAAGGGCCCAAGTAGTGTTCTGGGGTGTTGGTAGTGTTCTGTTTCTTGATCTGGAAGGTGGTTACACAGGTTTGTTCAGTTTGTAAAAATTCATGGTTTATGAACATTCCTCTAAATTATACTTTGATAATTCAGGTATACTTCAAGTGTATGTAGATATTTATTAAAATAAAAGTTTAGTAACAGTTTCCAGGTTTTTATTTTTGGACATCTCTTATATACATACATACATACAGTAGGACACGTGTGACTAGGATAGTGGACCTTGTCTTTTATTTTGGTTGTTGGTGCTGTGGATTGTATGTGGGGCTCCAGATGGTCACTTAAGTTATTTTCTTTATGCATCTAAAGTGTGTTCTTTTCTTGGCAGTGGTTCCAGTTGCAGCCTGGCTGCTGGTCTCGAATCTCTGGGGCTTACCGATATCCGGACTTTGGTTCGACTCATGTGCTTGGCTGCTGCAGGGAGAGCGGGCCTCTCCACGAGTCCTTCTGCCATGACAAGCGCTTCAGAGCGTTCACGAGGTGGGCACAGCAAGGCCAACAAGCCCATTTCCTGCCTGGCCTATCTGAGCACAGCAGTGGGATGTCTAGCATCGAACACTCCTAGTGCTGCAAAGCTCCTGGTGCAGTTATGTACACAGGTAGGGGAGTTTTCAGTGCTTTTCTTATTGTGTTGCTTATTGCCAACCAATTCTTAAAGAAACTTGTGAAGTAAAATCTTCTTTTCCAAAATTAAAAATTAAATGTATTTGTTCTGATTGCCTCTACAGAACTTGATTTCTGCTGCAACAGGTGTAAATCTGACCACAGTTGACGATCCAATTCAGCGCAAGTTTCTACCTAGCTTTCTCCGAGGAATTGCTGAAGAGAATAAACTTGTAACCTCCCCAAATTTTGTTGTAACTCAGGCCCTTGTGGCATTACTAGCAGACAAAGGGGCCAAACTGAGACCTAATTATGATAAGTCAGAAGTTGAAAAGAAAGGTAAGTTTCATATGATTTAAATATACAGTCTTTTAATCAATGTTTTTAAAAATGTTTCTGCATTATTATATGTGATGAATTATATAACAACATTTATGGTGGAAGTGACAGATTCAAGGAGTTAGATCTGATAGAAAGAGTGCCTGAAGAACTGTGGTTGGAGGTTCGTGACATTATACAGGAGACAGTGATCAAAGCCATCCTCAAGAAAAAGAATGCAAAGCGCAAAATGTATTATATGTGATGAATTATATAACAACATTTATGGTGGAAGTGACAGATTCAAGGAGTTAGATCTGATAGAAAGAGTGCCTGAAGAACTGTGGTTGGAGGTTCGTGACATTATACAGGAGACAGTGATCAAAGCCATCCTCAAGAAAAAGAAATGCAAAGCGCAAAATGTTTGTCTGAGAAGGCCTTACAAATAGCTGAGAAAAGAAGAGAAGCAAAAGGCAAAGGAGAAAAGGAAAGATATACCCATCTGAATGCAGAGTTCCAACGAATACCAAGGAGAGATAAGAAAGCCTTCCTCAGTAATCAATGCAAAGAAATAGAGGGAAACAATAGAATTAGAAAGACTAGAGATCTCTTCAAGAAAATTAGAGTTACTAAGGAAACATTTCACGCAAAGATGGGAACAATAAAGGACAGAAGTGGTATGGACCTGTCAGAAGCAGAAGATACTACAAAGAGGTGGCAAGAATACACAGAACTATACAAAAGAGGTCTTCATGATGCAGATAACCTTGATGGTGTGGTCACTCACCTAGAGCCAGACATCCTGGAAATCGAAGTCAAATGGGCCTTAGGAAGCACCACTATGACAAAGCTATGGAGGTGATGGAATTCCAGTTGAGCTATTTCAAAATGATGCTGTGAAAGTGCTTCACTTAATATACCAACAAATTTGGAAAACTTAGCAGTGGCCTCAGAACTGGAAAAGGTCAGTTTTCATTCCAGTCCTAAAGAATGGCAATGCCAAATAATATTCAGACTACTGCACAGTTGCACTCATGTCACACACTAGCAAAGTAATGCTCAAAATTCTCCAAGTGAGGCTTCAACAGTACATGAACTGTGAATTTCCAGATGTTCAAGGTATATTTAGAAAAGCCAGAGGAACCAGCGATCAAATTGCCAGCATTTGTTGGATCATCAAAAAGCAAGAGAGTTCCAGAAAAATATCTGCTTTATTGACTATGCCAAAGCCTTTGACTGTGTGGATCACAATAAACTGTGGAAAATTCTGAAAGAGATGGGAATACCAGACCACTTGACCTGCCACCTGAGAAACCTGTATGCAGATCAAGAAGCAGCAGTTAGAACTGGACATGGAACAACTGACCGGTTCCAAATTGGGAAGGGAGTACATCAAGGCTGTATATTGTCACCCTGCTTATTTAACTTGTATGCAGAGTACATCATGTGAAATGCCAGCCGAGATGAAGCGCAAGCTGGAATCAAGATTGCTGGGAGAAATATCAATAACCTCAGATATGCAGATGATACCATACTTATGGAAGAAAGCAAAGAGGAACTAAAGAGCCTCTTGATGAAAGTGAAAGAGGAGAGTGAAAAAGCTGGCTTAAAGGTTGACAGTCGAAAAATGAAGATCATGGCATCTGGTCCCATCACTTCATGGCAAATAGATGGGGAAACAGTGGGAACAGTGAGAGACTTTATTTTCTTGGGCTCCAAAATCACTGTAGATGGTGATTGCAGCCACGAAATTAAAAAACACTTTCTCCTTGGAAGAAAAGCTATGACAAATCTAGACAGTGTGTTAAAAAGTAGAGATGTTACTTTGTCAACAAAGGTCCATCTAGTCAAAGCTATGATTTTTTCATTAGCCATGTATGGATGTGAGAGTTGGACCATAAAGAAGGCTGAGCACTGAAGAATTGATGTTTTTGAACTGTGGCATTAGAGAAGACTCTTGAGAGTACCTTGGAAAGCACGAAGATCCAACCAGTCAATCTTAAAGGATATGAGTCCTGAATATTCATTGGAATGACTGATGCTGAGGCTGAAACACCCAATACTTTGGCCACCTGATGCAAAGAGCTGACTCACTAGAAAAGACCCATATATTGGGAAATATTGAAGGCAGGAAGAGAAGGGAACGACATAGGATGAGATGATTGGATGGCTTCACTGACTCAGTGGACTTGAGCTTGAGCAAGCTCTGGGAGATGAAGGACAGGGAAGCCTGGCGTGCTGCAGTCCATCAGTTTGCCAAGAGTTGGACACAAATGAGAGCCTGAGCAATGCATAGTTAAGTTAGATCATAAGAAAAGTGCCTGGATACCTTTTCATTGTGCATGGAAATAAATACCAGAAAATATACCAAATTTGTCCTTTTTAATTAGATATTATGATAGGTTTCCATAATATAATGTATATAAAGTAGTGCTGTTTTTCTCTTTGTCTTGAAACGATATACTTGAAGGGACTACTTAAATACACTATGTACCCTCCTCTTCACCATTTGGCCAAGAGAGATGGGCTTTTGGATCTATCAAGGCAGTCCCTTGATTGGCTATTACAATCAGTTTGAGCAGCAGAAGCCAAACTCTTAATATTTTAGGACATACTCGCTCTGCCCTGGCCTTAAACTGATGTCTGCTGTATTCTCAGTCTATGTATCCTTAGAGCAAAGACATTTAATTGCTTAATGTATGTAAATGTATATTTGCAGTGAATCGTATTTATTATAGAATTTTATGTGAGATAAGTGCTTTATAACTTGTATGCATATCTTAGTGAAATGATTGCTTGAAAAAGTGCTAATTCTTAAAAGATGGGTTAACCCGTTTTTGTTTGTTCACCAGCACCAGCTCTCACCCGGCATCATTTCATTGTTTTGTCTAAGCAGGTTTAACTGCCCAATTGTATGCCCACCCTCCCTGTGACCCTTCTGCTGCAGGCCCTCTGGAGCTGGCTAACGCCCTGGCAGCCTGCTGCCTCTCCTCAAGGCTGTCCTCGCAGCACAGGCAGTGGGCTGCTCAGCAGCTTGTGCGCACTCTTGCCGCACATGACCGCGACAACCAGACTGCTCCACAGACCCTTGCTGATATGGGAGGAGACCTCAGAAAATGCTCCTTTATCAAGCTGGAGGCGCATCAGAACAGAGTATGTATTTTAAGCCCCAAGTGCGTTGATCACCTTATGTAAGATAAAATAGTTTCTGCTGTTTTCCAGGAGCTTAAAGTTTAGATCATGGGGTGTGTGTATGTGTGTCTCTCTTTCTCTGTCTCTCTCTCTCACGCACATACATGTGTGTGCTAAATTATCAGTATTTGCTAGTTACCGACTCTCTCTTCATGCAAATGGTGTATGCTATATAATCTGATACAAATGGGAACATCAGATGGGGAATGAGAAGAAAACCAAAGGAATAACCTCAACCTCACGAAAGATAAGAGCTTATATATGCAAGAGAAGAAGAAATTGACCCTACTGTTTTAATCTAACCCACTGGGCCCCTGAGCAATGACAAGGGAAGTTTAGGAAATGAAGACTGACCTCTACTTTTCCAATTTAAAAATCATTTTTCAGTCTTGTAATTTGTTTTATAGAACATATTGAATACTTTTATTTTAGTGGATTAAAAAACTTTTTAAT
>SJYC01137630.1:0-13148 GCA_006408675.1 Madoqua kirkii | reverse complement strand
TCTATTTTATTGAATTAAAAAACATTTTTTGATTAAACAATAATGTTAAGATTGTAACAAGTCTAAGATAATTCAAATGTGTTTGGGCATAGTATTTTAAAGGTATATCTCATATAGGTGTATATTTACAAGCCAATTAGAATTAGACCATGCATATTGTTTTATAACATGGACACTTTTACAATTTCATGGTAGATTTATTTTTAATTTGATAGAACTCTTTCAAATTACAGAATCATTTGAGTTAAAACTTGCTCACATATTGCTGGACTTTTTATCTTTTCTAGGTAATGACTTGTGTTTGGTGTAATAAAAAAGGACTATTGGCTACAAGTGGCAATGATGGCACCATCCGGGTGTGGAATGTCACCAAGAAACAGTATTCACTGCAACAGACCTGTGTGTTCAACAGATTGTGAGTACTGATGTTAGCTCCCTTGGGTAACATTTAAAAATAGGAGAATCCTAAACATGCTTCATCTTGGTTGTGTTAGTATAATCAAATTGTGACTAAAGTTTTTTACAATTTTTTATTTCAGAACAGTTTCCAATGTGTTTTTTTTCTTTTGCAAGATAGTAATTAATTAATTTTTGGCTGCACTGGGTTTTCATTGCTGGGCGTGGGCTTTCTCTAGTTGTGGTGAATAGGGGGTACACTCTAGTTGCAGTGCATGAGCTTCTCATTGTGGTGACTTCTCTCGTTGCGGAGCACAGGCTCTAGGCACAGGGGCTTCAGTAGTTGCGTTGCACAAGCTTAGCTGCCTCTCAGCATGTAGAATCTTCCCAGACCATGGGTCGAATCCCTGTCCCCTGCATTGGCAGATGGTCTCTCAACCACTGGACCACCAAGTCCTACTAGATAGTAACTTAGAAGATAAAAATACTAACTGTCAATATATGGACTTACTAGAATTAAATCAAGGTCTACTCTGCTAACATGTTCAATTCTACAAAACAGTAGGCTTATTTTCCATCATTCTTCAAGGATTATTTAGGAATTAAGAGTAATGATATTTCTTCTGTAGCAGAGTGTAGTATCTTTTCTATTTTTTTAGCTAAATATAAAACTTCCCTAGCTATTAGGCAAGCAAGAATCCATGTGCCCTGAGTAATAATCATATGTATAAACCATGCAGAATCAGAATATCTTTGTTGACAAATTATGTAGTACATTAAATGATGAATTGTCTAAGTAGTACTTTTTTGTAAATCTGTAATTTTCACATTATGACAAACACTAGCAAGTATGTGATTGTCAAATACTACTAGCCAAGCTTTTGAAATGTAAGAGTCTCTCTTTAGGTACTATGGTCTATATAAAACCCTTATTTTAAGATTTCAATTTAGTTTCCTTTTGGATGATGGATTAGAATTCCATACTTATCTGTTGTATTCTAGGGAAGGTGATGCTGAGGAAAGCCTAGGATCACCCAGTGATCCAAGTTTCTCACCTGTTTCCTGGAGTATCAGTGGCAAATACCTAGCGGGGGCTTTGGAAAAGATGGTGAATATCTGGCAAGTTAATGGTAAGAGTCACATAAATACTAGTAAACTACTGAAGGTACTCTTTCTCTTAGCCTTCTAAGTTCATTGGCTCCCCTCACCTTGAACCTCACAATCTGTTTACCAGCTGTGGAAATCTATGCATAGTATGATTTAAATGAAAGAAAGAGTGTTCATTTCCTGACTTTTATTTCTGAGAGTTTCAATTAACCTGGTAATTTTAAACTAAAAATTCATCTTGTATACCATTCAGCATTCAGCCTAGGATTAGAGAAGTAGCAGTCACTACATTTCCAGCTATGTGTTCTTTTGAATCAGTTGAAATATTTCTATTAATTTTGTCTCTTTCACAGGTACAAACTCTTGTTGACTTTTAATATATCTCTGGAAAATAAAAATTATTACTATAATCTTCAGCTTAACTATTTTTGTTTGCTTTTGCTTAATTGAGAAATTGCTAGCCTTAACTATAGATGAATTTCATATGTTAATTTGGTTTTCAGTAATTATTAGGAAAATTAAGTGACATTTATATACTGATTATTTTCCTTTATTCTTTCTCATATAAAAGCTATCTCTTTTTGCTATTAATAGTTACAGAAAAACTCGATTTGATAATCAAATGTAGTATATAAATGAAGGATTCAGCCTTGCAGTCTTATTCATTAGGCTATTATGAAATTGGGAACTGCTTTGAGCATGTTAAATACTACTTGTTTTTGTTATTGCTCTTAAGAATTAGGTGACAACTAGTTAACATTTTTTCCTTCTCTAGGAGGAAAAGGGTTAGTAGATATTCAGCCTCACTGGGTATCTGCTCTGGCTTGGCCAGAAGAGGGTCCATCTACAGCCTGGTCAGGAGAGTCTCCAGAATTGTTGTTGGTGGGACGGATGGATGGATCTCTAGGACTGATTGAAGTTGTTGATGTGTCCACCATGCACCGTCGAGAACTGGAGCATTGCTATCGAAAGGATGGTAAATGATTAGACACTTAGCTGGTTGAGAAAGTGTTCCCTCTGATCAAATAGATATATTCTTTTGGCAAATGCTGAGTAAACATTACTTTTGGTCTTGTTTTCTAAATTGCCCAGTTGGTATTTCATTTTAGTTAGCTGCTAAGTTGAAAGATAGTTGTCTATTAACTCCTACCACACATTACTGCCAAAATAAGACCTAAATTACTATTTATCTTTTGTGTGTCTGAACACTTATAGTACTCTTGAGGTCTCCCTAGAAAGTTGAGAATGTCCAAGAGGAAAAAAGATAATAACCATTGATGGAATTGAAATTGTTAACAAATGTGTGAAATGAAGGAAATGAGGAAGATAGGAGAAGGGGAGGGGTGTTCCTGATTTGAGAGTCATACCAGGAAGCCTTTCACATATTTTCTCACTCTCTTCATTTTGGATGGCTCGGCATCATACTGAACAGTTCTGTTAGATGATTTAGGGGAGTAGAATATCTCAAAGATCCTAGTCTCAGCTTCTGTGGTACTCTTTTAACAGAATAGAATAGGTTTTTTTGGTTTGGTTTTTTTTTTTTTAGATTTTTAAAATAGATAATACCATCTTATGGTTCAAAATTTTTCATTTAAAAAGATATAGTAGGAAATTCCCTGGCAGTCCAGTGGTTAGGACTCTGTACTTCCACTGCAGGGGACACAAGTTTGATCCCTGTACAGGAAACTAAGATCCCACATGCTACATGGCATGGCAAAAAAAGAAATAAAAACGTCTACAATGCAAAGCCTTTCTCACATTTACTCAACTCCCATGTCCCCATTGTACTCCCACAGAAACTATTTTTTACTTCTTTTGTAGCCTTCTGGTGTTACATATACTAAAACAAATATGGATATAGATTGTTAGAGTATAACATGTTTGATAGAATATGCAAACACACGGAATAGGCAATATTAAGCAAAAGAAAGAGTAGATAATTTTTTACCTAAGAGTTGGATTATTTCACTTGTTAGTTTCATGGTAGATTGTGGTCCAAAAGGAGAGAGCCTAAAATGACTTAAAATCAGCAAGGGAATTCAATTTTTGTTTCAAAAGAATGAAAGATTAAAAATGAGATACTCCTTGTCACTTACAAATAACACCTTTAAAGTGGGTTGCATGAAGTCCCTGCTCTAAGCCTACATTTTGTCTAAATGCATTAAAGAGATGTTTGTAAACTACTTTTAGTAGTTGTAGTGGTATATATTTGTTGCAAAGTCTCTTTTAAAGTGAGACAATGAGAAATAAGTCTCTCATTTTCTTTTTAAAATTTTTATTTTGTTTTTATCATGTTAGTGTCTGTAACTTGCATCGCTTGGTTCAGTGAAGACAGACCATTGCAGTGGGCTATTTTGATGGAAAATTGTTACTGGGAACAAAGGAACCACTTGAGAAAGGAGGCATTGTTCTAATTGATGCACATAAGGTAAAGCATCTTTACCAGATGATTACTTTTTCTTATTTTATACTGTAGTATTGCTTGCTACTAGTTTCTCAGAAAATGTTTTTTACCTCAGTCACTTGTGATTTAATATTCTGTTGTTATACAAAGTTTTTGGACCATGTATATAAATGGAGAAGTCTGTGTAAGAAAGCCATTGAGTTAAGAGATAAAACCGAAATAGTGATACAGGATACCTTGGTCAGAGTACCTCCCAGTAATGCTAGAAATTCCATATATGAAGAATGATTCCATTACCTTAAACAGAAGTTACCAGGTCAGAAGCTTATGGGACCACTAGTTAAGTAACATAAATTCATGAAGCCAGTGGTTGGAACGTATGAAGGAGGGTAAAAAAGTCAGAAGAATAGAGTTTATTATACAGAGTAAAGTAAGTCAGAAAGAGAAAAACAAATATTGTGTACTAGCACATATATATGAAATCTAGGAAGATGGTACTGATGAACCTATTTGCCGAGCGTTAGTGGAGACACTAGACATTGAGAATAGACTTATTGACATAGCTGGTGGGAGAGGAAGGAGAGGGTGGGATGTATGGAGACAGTAACCTGGAAACGTACATTACCATATGTAAAATAGGTAGCCACTGGGAATTTGCTAATATGACTCAGGGAACTCAAATGAGGCTGGGGAACAAACTAGAGGGGTGGGATGGCAAGGAAGATGGGAGGGATGTTCAAGTGGAAGGGGCCATGGGTAAACCTATGGCCAATTCATGTTGATGTTTGGTAGAAACCAATACAATATTGTAAAGCAATTATCCTTCAATTAAAAATAAATTTAAAAAAAATCAGAAGAACCCAGTGAAGACAACCGTATAAACATAAAACATGTCCCAGATTCTCATAGTATTAGCTATTTTTAGTGTAAGTGGTTCTTCTTTAAAAAAAAAAAAAAAAACCTCTTCTTTTTTGTATTTTGATAATCAGTAGTCAATAAAAATAACTTTAAAAGTGGTGATGAAAGATAACATATTCCTTCTGAATTAGAATTTCATAATTCATTCATCCAAGTAACATTTATTGGGCTTTGACTACAGCAAATATATATAATGCAGCAAATATATATATTTTAATATATATATATATAAACATTGAAGAAAGAAATGGCAACCCACTCCAGTATTCTTGCCTGGAAAATTCCATGGACAGAAGAGCCTGGTAGGCTACAGTCCATGGGGTCGCAAAGAGTCGGACACGACTGAGCAACTTCACTATATAAACGATGAGTTAGTTAGTGGTTGGAAATAATGTAATAATATCTGATTTGCATAAAATGTACATTTCAAAATAGTTGAGTGATAGAAGTATGAAGAAATGAAGTCAAGTGAAGTTGCTCAATTGTGTCCGACTCTTTGTGACCCCATGGACTGTAGCCTATCAGGCTCCTCAATCCACAGAATTCTCTAGGCAAGAATACTGGAGTGGGTTGCCATTTCCTTCTCCAGGGGATCTTCCCGACCCAGAGATTGAACCTGGGACTCCCTGGGATTACTGGCAGACGCTTTACCATCTGAGCCACCAGGGAAGCGATAGAAGTATAGGTCATAAATTACTAAGTTTTAAGTGTTTGTAAAGCAAGCATTACTATGATATTTTCTCCCTCTACCATTTTAAGGATACTCTTATTTCTATGAAGTGGGACCCAATGGGTCATATTCTTATGACATGTGCCAAAGAAGAAAATGTGAAAAGATTACTGGCAGACGCTTTACCATCTGAGCCACCAGGGAAGCGATAGAAGTATAGGTCATAAATTACTAAGTTTTAAGTGTTTGTAAAGCAAGCATTACTATGATATTTTCTCCCTCTACCATTTTAAGGATACTCTTATTTCTATGAAGTGGGACCCAATGGGTCATATTCTTATGACATGTGCCAAAGAAGAAAATGTGAAACTCTGGGGACCAATTTCAGGATGCTGGCGCTGTCTACATTCACTCTGCCATCCATCTATTATAAATGGCATTGCTTGGTGCAGCCTTCCAGGGAAAGGATCCAAGTTGCATTTACTGATGGCCACGTATGTTATAAATTTGTGTGTGTGTGTGTGTGTGTGTCTTAATCTTTATATTAGTGTAGGCGGTTACTTGCATTTTAGGTGTGGCTTCTCAAGAATTTTAAACTGTTTATTACCAGTTATTGTTCTTAAAATGTATAATATCATAAGATCACCTTAGAGAAATAAAGAGCAGTTTTCCAATGTGAAGCTTTGGCTATGCAATCCAAAGATATGCCATCTTCTTTACCTCATGTAATATTGCTAAAAACATGGGTCCTACTTGTATTTCTTATGAAATTATAGCATACCTACCACAAATACATTTTTAAAATATATTGTAGTAGTTCTTGTCAGGTCTTAATTGATTGCTGTTTGAAAATATTTTTGCTTCTACATATTGACATGATTTGGTTTTATGTCATCAAATTTTTCAAGTGGCTGTCAGAGTGGCTTAGTATGTGTTTGGCGTATTCCCCAAGATACCACACAGACCAGTGTGACTAGTTCAGAAGGATGGTGGGGCCAGGAATCAAGTTGCCAGGTAAGTGTTCTACTGTTTTTTCAAGACTTTATTTGAAACCTTAGATGGTATATGTTATCAAATAGTCCTCCTACTTGGTATCTCAAACGTCAAGAATAGTTAGGGAAATGTGAATAATTGTCATACTTTGTGTGCTTTTTGAATCAGCTTTCTTTATTACTATTTTTTTTTAAGTCAGAGATACCATAATTACTTGTTAAGGGGAGATACTCAGTAAATATCAAGTGGTGATCATTTATGGTATATAATTGACACTACCAATAGGTGAGTCCCAAGTTAAAGGTTTTTGGTACAGTGAAGTAGAACACCACAGGAGCACTCCTTTCCAAAGTATCTCCTACTAAAACCAGAATTCCATCTATAGAACCATTCCTTTATGTTAAACAGAGGTTAAAAATTAGAGTAGACAGGAAATTTCCTGGTGGCCCAGTGGTTAGGACTTGGCACTTTCACTACTAGGAAGAAAATACCACAGGAGCAGAGGTAGGAGCACTTGAAATAAATCTGATTTGCCCTTCTGCTAAAAAGTAGCCCTTTGGACAGGCCTTAGCTATCTCATTGCTAAAACCTGCAGAGCAAACATGAGATTAAGTTGAGATTAAATACCATGTAACAGACAGAACCATAACTGAAAGTGGAACCTGTTTGTATAGCATCAGCATGTGCAATTCACAAATCTTAGAGGCAAAAAATGAAAAAGCAAAATTTGAAAATTAAGACACTCATTAAAAAGTAGAAGTGGACTTTCCTGGTGGTCCAGTGGTTACAACTCTGCACTTCCATTGCAAGGGATGGGGCTTGATCCTTGGTCAGGGAACTAAGATCCCACATGTTTCGTGGCAGTGCCCCACCCCACCACCCCACCCCCGCAAAAGGTAAAAGTTAGAATTTTTCCTATTTCTGAGGGATAATTGAAACAAATGTAGTCTGTTTGAAGAGTAGGAAACTAGATTACAAGTACAACAAAAAAAAGTTGAAATAGCATCAGTGAAGGAGAACCAGGTTCATATCTTATTATTTTCTGTCAGGCTAACCCTTATGAAAAAGTTGTCCTTCCCTCTTCCCAACTTTATACTGAAATATAAAATTTTCAAGAATGAATTATAAATTGTTTAAATTTCAATTTTTGTTAAAAATTAATTGCAGGATGGATATAGGAAATCAGTTGGAGCCAAGTGTGTTTATCAGTTGCGAGGACACATCACCCCTGTCCGGACCGTTGCCTTTAGTTCTGATGGGTTGGCCTTGGTGTCTGGTGGATTAGGTGGCCTTATGAACATTTGGTCTTTAAGGGTAAGAGTATAGATGTTATTTTTATCTTCAGAAATGTTTTTATATTTATATACAGTAAAAGTTAACCAATCTTAGGAATATTTTGTGTAAATAATACCTTGAATATTGAAGAAACCCTTTTCAGAATTCTCTGCCCTTTAATTTTTCTTAGTGATGTATTTTTAAAGTTCTTTAAAAAAGGCCCTAGAAAATTGGATAGTAATATGCGGTTGGACATTGCCAAATTTAGCTAAATGTAGGTTTTAGAATAAGTTTTTGTGAATGTTAAGTATAAATTTAAAATGTAAGTAATGGCTAACCAGTTAAGGAGTGTGTATTGATGAATGCATTTCATTTTAGGACGGCTCTGTCTTGCAAACTGTTGTGATTGGCTCTGGAGCTATTCAGACCACAGTGTGGATTCCAGATGTTGGGGTGGCTGCTTGCTCAAATAGATCAAAGGTAATTTTATAATTAAATCATAAGTTGTTAACCTCTAAGGTATCTTTGAAATCATAGTCCAAGGATCCCACTTTACAGAGGAGAAAACTGATATCTGGAGGGATTATTACTTGCCCAAGATAATGCAACTATCTAGTGGCAGAAGGAAAACTAGAACCTAGTACTCTTCTATACACTATACTTTGGGGGAAATGCTTAATTATTGAATGACTTTCCACTGGAAGTTATAAAGAATAACTTTTTACTTTCTGCCATGATTTTTGAGATAGGACTAAATTATCTTAAAATAATTTTCCCTAAAAAGAAGGACCACCTCATAAACCTTTCACTCAAGTATTCAGAATAGATCTTGGCTTTCAAATTTAATGTTCTAGTAAAAAATACTAACTCTCTTCTGTGAAATAATTTTGTGATGACATTATCTCTTACAGTCCATGGGGTCTCAAAGAGTCAGACATAACTGAGCGACTTCACTTTCACTTTATCTCTTACAGTATTGCTTTTCATATCCCTAATGAGTAGTGCCAATATCCTGCTTTGGTTTACATTTTATGTGCTTAAGTAATATTAAAATAGAGCTATAAACCTGCGTGAACAGCCCTGCTAGAATAAAATGTAGAATTGGACCATAGATAGTAGTGGACTGCATAGAATAAACCATAGGGCCATAGGGCAGTGCTGCTTCTCCTGTAGATGTGTGTCAGTCAGCAGAGTGCTGTTTCCTCTGGTATCTCATATCCCTTTGATCATGTCAGACTGTTAGAGTATACTGGATGATTTTCTTATAAGTCCTATGAAATAGCAAATAATTAATGTCTCTTTAAGAAGAATCAGCTAATCCAAGGTAGTTCATAAATTTTATAGTTATTTCTTATTCACTTGTTTTTACCTTAGACAAAACTTAGGCTATTTTGAAGTTCCTAGGCATTAAAAGTATAGCAAAAAATGTCTAAAAGGCAAAAGTATTTAATGCAGTTATTGGAAGGAATTTCTCATATATAAATGGTGGTGGAATTGTCTCTTTTATTTAAACAAATACCATGTGGCATGGTTTCTTTCTCATCAGGATGTTTTGGTCGTGAATTGTACAGCAGAATGGACTGCTGCCAATCATGTTTTAGCAACCTGTAGGACAGCACTGAAACAACAAGGTATTCTGGGATTAAACATGGCTCCCTGCATGAGAGCATTTCTGGAGCGGCTACCCATGATGCTTCAGGAGCAGTATGCATATGAAAAGGTAACTGATTACAGTCACTCTTGCAGATATACAGATGACTGGTACTTTGGAATTTGAACTGTAGCTTTGAATTTACCCCTTAAAAGTATGAGATCTGAGTAAAATAAGTGGGGCTATTTGGGCAGAAGCAAATGAAAAAAAGTCATGCCTAAAATTGTTGTTCAGTAATCCTAAACCTGCTTTTACTTTATTTTAGTGGGAGTAAAATTTTTAAATAACCCTCAGATTTGTATAGTGCTTCTGTCATTCTTTTTCAGATTATTTGTTCATTCAAAACCTCTTTAAACCCCTGTACTTCAGAGTACATTATCTTCCCTTTTCTACCCAAATATCAATTTTTGTATGGCTTTGCTATCCCAGAGTTGGGAGATGGAGAGGATATGGGCATCAAGTGAATATCCTGTCCACTTAATCAAGTGAATCTTTGTGGAAAGTGTAGTGGACGAGGTAAGGTTGAACTAAATAAGTAGGGTCGTTAAATACTAGAATGGGAAATATGGAGTTTGGACTTGGTGCCCAGGTCATGATCTTGTGTAACCTGTCTTCCAGCCCTCAGTAGTCACAGCGTGCTGCTCTGAAGCAAAGTTCTTTGGGGTTTTTTTCCTTTTTGTTTGTTTGTTTGTTGCTGTGCTACACTGATCAGCTGTTACCATACCCAGTTAATTTCAATGAGGTTTGCCCAGGTTTTCTTTTCTGAATCACTCAGTCATTCACAAAGTTGCTCTAGTACATCTAGGGAGGACCATGGAAGAAGACTGTCTTTGGTGGCTAACAAGGTTCTTTTGGTAAAGGAGGAAATGTGAGAGGGTGCAGGTCTCCGTGGTTCAATTTTCTGCCCTTTTTTTTCTATTGTGAACTAACAACAAAAAACTGTAAAACTGTAATGAAAGTATGCTAAATGCAGTGTAGTGTCTTGAATTGAATCTTGGAGCAGAAAAGGAACATTAGTGGGAAGCACCATGAAGTTCTATGGTTTAATTATTATTGTAACCAATGTTAATTTCTTAGTTTTAATTAATGTACCATGGTTATATAAGATGTTAACATTAGAGGTGATTGGGGTTTTATGGGAATTCTCTGCACTAATCTCTATAACTCTCTATGTGCCTAAAATTATTTCAAAGTAAAAAGCTTAAAAAAGAACCAGTAAAGTTAAAATATGACTACAGGCTTTCAGAATGCAGTAGGCTAATTTATAATATTTGGCAGAGACCCTTCAGCATCGTATGCCTGTCTTTCTCTTAGCCTCATGTGGTTTGTGGAGACCAGCTTGTTCACAGCCCCTATATGCAGTGTCTGGCCTCCCTTGCGGTGGGACTTCATCTGGATCAGCTGCTGTGTAATCCGCCAGTGCCCCCACACCACCAGCACTGCCTCCCTGACCCTGCATCCTGGAATCCAAATGAGTGGGCCTGGTTAGAGTGTTTCTCCACCACCATAAAAGCTGCCGAAGCCCTGACCAATGGAGCACAGTTTCCAGAGTCTTTTACTGTTCCTGATCTAGAGCCTGTTCCAGAGGATGAACTTGTACTGCTGATGGTAAGTGTAGTATGAGCTACTACTACGTGTAACTGAGATTGTGTTACATGGATGTTTAACAAATAGCAGACCAACAGTAAGTATTTGCTGGCTTGAATAGAGCAAGAAGCAGACCCTTCAGTTCAGTTCAGTTCAGTCACTCAGTCGTGTCCGATTCTTTGCAACCCCATGAATCTCAGTACGCCAGGCCTCCCTGTCCATCACCAACTCCCGGAGTTCACTCAGATTCGTGTCCATCAAGTCAGTGATGCCATCCAGCCATCTCATCCTCTGTAATCCCCTTTTCCTCCTGCCCCCAATCCCTCCCAGCATCAGAGTCTTTTCCAATGAGTCAACTCTTCACATGAGGTGGCCAAAGTACTGGAGTTTCAGCTTTAGCATCATTCCTTCCAAAGAAATCCCAGGGCTGATCTCCTTCAGAATGGACTGGTTGGATTGCCTTACAGTCCAAGGGACTCTCAAGAGTCTTCTCCAACACCACAGTTCAAAAGCATCAATTCTTCAGTGCTCAGCCTTCTTCACAGTCCAACTCTCACATCCATACATGACTACTGGAAAAACGATAGCCTTGACTAGATGGACCTTAGTCAGCAAAGTAATGTCTCTGCTTTTGAATATGCTATCTAGGTTGGTCATAACTACACCCTTAGATAAACTCAAAATATTTCTCTTTCAGATAGTCACATTCAGTCTGATAAAAGGTTTCTATGGTGACAGGAATTGATTATGAGAGTTGTGGAGCTTGTATAAACTTGCTGGTTTTCAAAAGCATTGTCCCATATTTTCTCATTTTCTTATTCTTAGGTACCTTGTTAGTATACATATATATTTGTAAATATATTTTAGCATCTTTTCCTGGCCATCTTTTTAGATTTATTCCACATATAGATTCTAAATTATTTAGCACTTCAAACATGTTTAATAGAATATGAGAAGGCATTTTAGTTGTCATTTCTTTGTGATTGTATTTGAGAATGTCTAGACACCAAGCTGTGATAGAGATAAAATGCCTGGTTAGATAGTGCAGGCCAGCAGTTGATCTAACAACCCCCTTACCTAATTAAGATTTATATAAATAAACATTTGAATATATAAATATACATACAGTGGACAACATTGTATGTTGTTTATATATTCAAATATATATTCACATATTTGAATATATTCATTTATTGACTATTTATTCATTGATAAATGAATTTACCAGTTCATTTATTGAATATATTCAGATATACTCATAAATATGTGAATTGAAGAAACTGAGCAAACTCTGGGAGATGGTAAAGGACAAGGAAGCCTGGCATGTTGCAGTCCATGGGGTCGCAAAGAGTAGGACACAACTAAGTGACTAAACAACAAGAATAATCTAAATATAGATTATTTTACTCAGGAAGTATTCTTCTGAGCTCATTTCTCTCAAGTATGTCATATGTAGATGAGGAAATTGAAGCCTAGCAAGATGAAGTGACCTGCCCACAACTGTTTGAGTTTACAAACAGACCTTGAACCTGTGTGTGCTCAGAAGTGATTAGCTTTGAATCTCCAGTGTGTTAGTGATAGCTGATAGTAAAAGTGATTTATCAGCTCAGTGCAGTTCAGTTGCTCAGTCATAGCCGAGTCTTCGCGATCCCATGAATCGCAGCACGCCAGGCCTCCCTGTCCATCACCAATTCCCGGAGTTGGTATCCATCAAGTCGGTGATGCCATCCAACCATCTCATCCTCTGTCATCCCCTTCTCTTCCTGCCCTCAATCTTTCCCAGCATCAGAGTCTTTTCCAATGAGTCGGCTCTTCGCATCAGGTGGCCAAAGTATTGGAGTTTCAGCTTTAGCATCAGTCTTTCCAATGAACGCCCAGGACTGATCTCCTTTAGCATGGACTGGTTGAATCTCTTTGCAGTCGAAGGGACTCTCAAGAGTCTTCTCCAGCACCACAGTTCAAAAGCATCAATTCTTCGGTGCTCAGCTTTGTTTATAGTCCAGCTCTCACATCCATACGTGACTACTGGAAAAACCATAGCCTTGACTAGACAGACCTTTGTTGACAAAGTAGTGTCTCTGCTTTTTAATAAGCTGTCTAGGTTAGTCATAACTTTTCTTCCAAGGAGTAAGCGTCTTTTAATTTCA
>SJYC01137628.1:0-12968 GCA_006408675.1 Madoqua kirkii | reverse complement strand
GGGTCATGCAGATCCTTTTTGTACAGTTCTTCTGTGTATTCTTGCAATCTCTTCTTAATATATTCTGCTTCTGTTAGGTCCAAGAGATGGCAAGAGGAATCAGTGAACTAAAATGAACTGGAATGGGTGAATTTAACTCAGATGACTATTCTATCTACTACTGCAGACAGGAATCCCTCAAAAGAAATGGAGTAGCTATCATGGTGACTAATAGAGTTTTGCCAAGAAAATGCACTGGTCATAGCAAATACCCTCTTCCAACAACACAAGAGAAGATTCTACACATGGACATCACCAGATGGTCAACACCGAAATCTGATTATATTCTATGCAGCCAAAGATGGAGAAGCTCTATACAGTCAACAAAAACAAGACCAGGAGCTGATTGTGGTTCAGATCATGAACTCCTTATTACCAAATTCAGACTGAAATTGAAGAAAGCAGGGAAAACCACTAGACCATTCAGGTATTACCTAAATCAAATCCCTTATGATTATATAGTGGAAGTAAGAAATAGCTTTAAGGGCCTAGATCTGATAGAGAGAGTGCCTCATGAACTATGGAATGAGGTTCATGACACTGTACAGGAGACAGGGATCAAGACCATCCCCATGGAAAAGAAAAGCAAAAAAGCAACAAAAATTAAAATATGGAGTTAAATACGCTCTGGCAGCTGTTTTTGGGTATACATTATGGACTTCCTGCTATTTAAGCGTGTATCTGAAGATTAGATCACACCATTGTGATTATCTGGGTCATGCAGATCCTTTTTGTACAGTTCTTCTGTGTATTCTTGCAATCTCTTCTTAATATATTCTGCTTCTGTTAGGTCCAAGAGATGGCAAGAGGAATCAGTGAACTAAAATGAACTGGAATGGGTGAATTTAACTCAGATGACTATTCTATCTACTACTGCAGACAGGAATCCCTCAAAAGAAATGGAGTAGCTATCATGGTGACTAATAGAGTTTTGCCAAGAAAATGCACTGGTCATAGCAAATACCCTCTTCCAACAACACAAGAGAAGATTCTACACATGGACATCACCAGATGGTCAACACTGAAATCTGATTATATTCTATGCAGCCAAAGATGGAGAAGCTCTATACAGTCAACAAAAACAAGACCAGGAGCTGATTGTGGTTCAGATCATGAACTCCTTATTACCAAATTCAGACTGAAATTGAAGAAAGCAGGGAAAACCACTAGACCATTCAGGTATTACCTAAATCAAATCCCTTATGATTATATAGTGGAAGTAAGAAATAGCTTTAAGGGCCTAGATCTGATAGAGAGAGTGCCTCATGAACTATGGAATGAGGTTCATGACATTGTACAGGAGACAGGGATCAAGACCATCCCCATGGAAAAGAAAAGCAAAAAAGCAACAAAAATTAAAATATGGAGTTAAATACGCTCTGGCAGCTGTTTTTGGGTATACATTATGGACTTCCTGCTATTTAAGCGTGTATCTGAAGATTCATTCAAGGGCTTCACTAAATGCATTGGCATAAACATTCTCCTGATATTGTGACCTGAGGGATGGAAGACACTGTGGCTGGGGATTGTTTACATCACTTTCCCACTAGTTGATCCATTTAAGATTGCAGATTCCCAGAGGGCAGAGACTTCATTTGCTTGCTTAGGCAAAATTTCATGCTGATAGTGGTGTATGTAGTGTCAAATTATAACAAAACTGATAATGATTCAGGAGATATTTTCCAACCTATTTTGGTCTTTGAGTAAATAATGTCTTTTTAAAAATCAGAAAACTCTAAGCTGTATTTATTATAAGTATTTAGGAAATGGAGGGAAGAATAATAATAATGACGATAATAGCAGCTTATTTTTATTGAGCAAGTACTTAGTGCCAACCAACTTGGTACTTTTAAAAAATATTAATACTATATTTTACAGTAAGTCTGCAAAGAAAATGATCAGAACTAGGATATGAAGCCAGACTTTGAATATAGGAGAAAGTGAGATTAGGGGAGTGAATAAGTTTTCCTAATAACTTTTGGCTTGATCTTGTCACTTACTATGTTTTATTATTATTATTGTTATTTATTTTATCACAAGTTTTAATACTGGGTAAAAAGTGTGTCTTTGTTTTTTATATTATTAGATGAGGCTTCTGATAACTGTTTCTAGTTTTCCTTCAAGGAATATTATTGAGATAAATAAGCTGATAGAAGTGACATAAGGGAAGATTCATAGAATTACCGCTTTTGTGTGTAAAAAATATACAAGGACTCGGGCGTGTGTGTTAATCAGTACAGTCATGTCCAGCTCTTTCTCAACCACATGAACTGTAGCCCACCAGGCTCCTCTGTCCATGGGACTCTCTAGGCAAGATGTTGGAGTAGGTTGCCGTTTCCTTCTCCTGGGGATCTTCTGAACCCAGGGGTCAACCCCGGTCTACCTGCATTGTAGGATGATTCTTCACCATTGAGCTACTTGGGAAGCCCCATGATTCAGGTTAACATGCTACTTTCTAGTCTCTGAGACTAAAATGAGATCAAAAAGCATTTTATCTTTATAACCTGCTTTTCTCAAATTTTTCCATCAGCAAATGGGACAGATCTAATCAATACCTCAAAAAGACAGCTGAATCTACACATTTCATCTCTATTACCTGTGATAGACCACTCTGAAACCACAATCACAGAAAACTAACCAACCTTTTGACATGAACCACAGTCAATAAAACTATGAGCTGTGCTGTGTAGGGCCACCCAAGATGGACCAGTCATGGTGGAGAATTCTGACAAAATGTGGTCCACTGGAGAAGGGAATGGCAAACCACTTCAGTATTCTTGCCTGAGACCCCCATGAACAGTATGAAAAGGCAAAAAGATAGGACATTGAAAGATGATCTCCCCAGGTTGGTAGGTGCCCAATATGCTATTGGAGATCAGTGGAGAAACAACTCTAGAAAGAATGAAGAGATGTAGACAAAGCATAAACAACAGCCAGTTGTGGATGTGACTGGTGATGGAAGTAAAGTCTGATGCAATAAAGAGCAATATTGCATAGGAACCTGGAATGTCAGGTCCATGAATCAAGGCAAATTGGAAGTGGTCAAAATCAGGAGACAGCAAGAGTGAACATCAACATTTTAGGAATCAACAAACTAAAATGGACTGGAATAGGTGAATTTAACTCAGATGACCATTATATTTACTACTGTGGCAAACATTTCTTCCCTTAGAAGAAATGGAGTAGCTATTATAGTCAACAAAAGAGTCTGAAATGCAGTACTTGGATGCAATCTCAAAAACGACAGGATGATCTCTGTTCGTTTCCAAGGCAAACCATTCAATATCACCATAAACCAAGTCTATGCCCCAACCAGTAACGCTGAAGAAGTTGAACAGTTCTATGAAAACCTACAAGACCCTCTAGAACTAATACCCAAAAAAGATGTCCTTTTCATTATAGGGGACTGCATTGCAAAAGTAGGAAGTCAAGAAATGCCTAGAGTAACAGGGCCTTGGAGTACAGAATGAAGCAAGGCAAAGGCGAACAGAGTTTTGCCAAGAGAATGCACAGATCGTAGCAAACAGCCTCTTCCAGCAACACAAGAGAAGGCTTTACACATGGACATCATCAGATGGTTAATACCAAATTCAGATTGATTATATTCTTTGCAGCCAAAGATGGAGAAGCACTATACAGTCAGCAAAAACAAGACCGGGAGCTGACTGTGGCTCAGATCATGAACTCCTTATTGCCCAATTCAGACTGAAATTAAAGAAAGTAGGGGAAACCACTAGACCATTCAGGTATGACCTAAATCAAATCCCTTATGATTATACAGTGGAACTGAGAAATAGATTCAAGGGATTAGATCTGATAGAGTACCTGAAGAACTATGGACAGAGGTTCATCCTGACACTGTACAGGAGGCAGGGATCAAGACCATCCTCAAGAAAAAGAAATGCAAAAAGAAAAATGGTTATCTGAGGAGGCCTTACAAATAGCTGAGAAAAGAAGAGAAGCGAAAGGCAAAGGAGAAAAGGAAAGATAAACCCATTTGAATGCAGAGTTCCAAATAATAGCATGGAGAGATAAGAAAGCCTTCCTCAGCATCAGCACAAAGAAATAGAGAAAACAATAGAATGGGAAAGACTAGAGATCTCTTCAAGAAAATTATAGAGATACCAAGGCAACATTTCATGCAAAGATGAGCACAATAAAGGACAGAAATGGTATGGACCTAACAGAAGCAGAAGATATTAAGAGGTGGCAAGAATACACAGAAGAACTGTACAAAAAAGATCTTCATGACCCAGATAATCGGGATGGTGTGATCACTCACCTAGAGCCAGACATCCTAGAATGTGAAGTCAAGTGGGCCTTAGGAAGCATCACTACGAACAAAGCTAGTGGAGGTAATGGAATTTCAATTGAGCTATTTCAAGTCCTAAAAGATGATGCTGTGAAAGTGCTGCACTCAGCATGTCAGCAAATTTGGTGTGTATGTGAGAGTGCTCAGTCATGTCTGACCCTTTGCGACCCCATGGACTGTAGCCTACCAGGCTCCTCTGTCCATGGGATTCTTCAGCCAAGAATACTGGAGTGGGTAGCCAGTTCCCTCTCCAGGGGATCTTCCCAACCCAGGGACTGAACCTGGGTCTCCTGCACTGCAGGTAGATGCTTTACCCTCTGAGCCACCAGGGAAGCCATCATGAGAAACGCTGGGCTGGATGAAGCACAAGCTGGAATTAAGATTGCTGGGAGAAATATCAATAACCTCAGATATGCAGATGACACCACCCCTATGGCAGATATCAATGAAGAACTAAAGAGCCTCTTGATGAAAGAGCAAGAGGAGAGTGAAAAAGTTGGCTTAAAAATCAACATTCAGAAAACTAAGATCTTGGTATCTGGTCCTATCACTTCATGGCAAATAAATGAGGAAATAACGGAAACAATGACAGACTTTATTTTTTGAGTCTCCAAAATCACTGTAGATGGTGACTGCAGCCATGATATTGAAAGATGCTTGCTCCTTGGAAGGAAAGTTATGACCAACATAGACAGCATATTAAAAAGCAGAGACATTACTTTGCTAACAAAAGTCTGTCTAATCAAAGCTATGGTTTTTCCAGTGGTCATGTATGGATGTGAGAGTTGGACTATAAGAAAGTTGAGTGCCAAAGAATTGATGCTTTTGAACTGTGGTGTTGGAGAAGACTGTTGAGAGTCCCTTGGACTGAAAGGAGATCCAACCAGTCCATCCTAAAGGAGATCAGTCCGAACATTCATCAGAAGGACTGATGCTGAACTGAAACTCCAATACTTTGGCCACCTGATGCAAAGAACTGACTCATTTGAAAAGTATCCCTTGATGCTGGGTAAGGTTGAAGGTGGGAGGAGAAGGGGACGACAGAGGATGGATAAGATGGTTGGATGGCTTACCAACTCGATGGACATGAGTTTGAGTAAACTTTGGGAGTTGGTGATGGACAGGGAGGCCTGGCGTGCTGCAGTCCACGGGGTTGCAAAGAGTCAGATATGACTGAGCAACTGACCTGAACTGAACTGAGACCACTTTGAACCAACTGTCCTTTTAGGCTAGAATTTTACCAGTCAAAGGCCCATCATCTCTGGCCCAATTGGATGGAACGGAGATCAAAAATCACAGTTGTGTTCTGAAATCTATTTATTATTTTATAATAAACAAAGCTCATCCAGCAAATCCTTTCAAACAAGGGAAGAAAAAAAAAGTTAAGTGGGTTGAAAGGGATGGGAACCGTTAAGGGGAACAGAGTGCTGCCTTCAGAGGGTCGTGACTGCCCTCTAGGGGTAGAAGACTCACTCTGTACACAGAACACCAGAAGGAACTCAGCCTGGGCTCAGGAACTCTAACCCTCCCTGTAACAGGATCATGAATTTGTTTTTGTTGGTCACCATCACTACTTTAATTATGTAAGCTCACAACTCCATTTTTCCATTTCTCTCCCTGGCCCGTGGAGGAGGATAGAGACAGTGGCTAGTTTCATTGACAAAATGTCCCCTCGGCTGTGCCTAACTCCATTTGGAGAAGTTCACCGGAGGCAAAGAGCTGATGTGGCATGTAGGCTGGAAAATGCGATTCATTCAGCATCCTGGGAGGGATCCGACTCAGTGGTTTTATGAGGGCGGGGGGAAGGGCAGTGCTGAAAGAAAATACTTTCCAAAAATATTTACCAGACAAAGAAAAAGAACTAGGCCTGTGACCAAGACATTCCAAGGAGACACCCTTCAACAGAAGCAATTTTCCAGACTTGTTCCCCAGAAAGGTAGAAATGGCCAATTCCCCCTCCACGCTCCAAAAGCCGAGCTCATACTTCTTCTAAAAATAAACACAGCTAGAGTCAGAAGACATCTTCCAAACTGATCATAATTCAAAAACAGACTCTGTTGTCACTTGCAGGGGAGTATGCAAAGGGCATTCTGGAGCCAGCCTTCTTGGAAAGGCTATAACCACTGACCTCTTTCACCAAAGGTGAGAGCTAGAGGAGGCACTTAAGTGAGACATTCTTTTTCCAACAGAGTATTTAAAAAGAGATCATCCCGAGGCACATGAGGTGGAAGGTGGCCCAAGTCGGGAAAGGAAGTCATTCGTATTACACAGGCCTCTCTTTCTGAAGAGAAGGTCCTAGCCTGAACGCTTGATTTATGGCCCCTCTGGTTATGCTCACCTGAGCTTGGAGCATTCCCCAAAGCCTGCCATGCCTGCCAGCCCATTTTTCCAGCCTACCACGAACCTTGCAGCCTGGGCATTTGCAAGAGCACAGTCATCAATCATGTCAGTTCCCTGCGAAACAATCTTCAATGGCCCCAGCATGCCTTCTCCATCTATGTGACTCTCAGGGCTCACCTTTGAGTTAGCCCTTCTTATACCTTAATCCACGCTCAGGCCAGTTTCTTCCCCACTGGGCCGTGACCATGTCCATGTATTGACCCTCAGAATGTCTCTTCCCTGGAGCCCTGTCTCCTGGGCCCTCTACTGAAGGTCTTTGTCTTCGGTCCTGTGTGGGCTCCCACCCAAGCCCTCGTGTAGCCTCCTTCAGAGCACACCTGCCTGCCATCACTACAAACAACAGGATGATAGCTTCCTTTCACTGTGTGCCTAGGCTCTAATATAATAAATACTTTGGCTCTACTATGGGGCCTTTCAGGCGGGTTCGATTCCTGGGTCGCGAAGATACCCTGCAGGAGGGCATGGTACCCCATTCCAGTACTGTCGCCTAGAGAATCCCATGGACAGAGGAGCATGGCGGGCTATCGTCCATAGGGTTGCAAAGAGCCAGACACGGCTTAGCATGCATGCACGCACATGACCCTATTATATGTACCCTATAAAGTACTCGTTATTTTGGTGCTGTTATTATGTCCACTGTACAGATGAGAAAAGATGCGTGTCAGATTTTCAGTCTAAGATACCAAGCTTCTCTGACATCCACCCCCACCTCCCTCTCCACCTTATCTTGTACCATTTTTCCTCTTACTTTTCAAGTCAAACTGGCTTTGTTTTCCTTTCTCAAAAATAAAAAAATTTTAAAACCTTCAAAATTAAAAAAAAATGTCAAGCTTCTTCTCACTTGAGAGTTTTTCCACTGGCTTTAGTTGGGAATGGCCTCCCTGACTTTTGCAGAATTGCTTCTTGTTTTTTATTATACGTCACCTTTCAGAAGCCATCTTGATTTAACCTCAAACTGACTCCTCTTACCCCCTAGTTTTTCTTGATCCAGGCCTCCTGTTTCACATTCTTCAAAGCACTTGTCATTTCTGGTCTTTTCCATTTATCTGTTTATGTACTTGTTCTGTGGGACCATATTTCAGTGCAACATAAAGGCCATGAGAACAGGAACCCTGTCTGTGATGTTCACGGCTGAATCCCCGGGCGCTAGAACAATGTCTGGCGTTCACTGGCACTCAAGAAGTACCTGTTCAATGGATACATTACTCTAATACTCATGATTTTAGCCTCTACTTTATGTGATCTCTCCATAAATTATAGCGTTTGTGTATTTACGGTTTTTATCATATAACTCAGCCATCATGTATTTATGGTTTTAAGTCTTATGTTGCTTGGTATGATTCCATTACATACAAACTCAGCCTGTAGGTATATATTTAATCGCTGATTCACATGAGCTGGTCTTGTCTTTCCAGCTAGAGCCTGTGCTCACTGGATATCTGTATTTCCTAATTCATCCAGCAGAGGACCGATCACAAAAGGTCTCAGACCGTAATTGAGTGAACAGATAATTTTGTGATTCAGATGAGGTGGGCCATATGAAGCATACGTTTTCCCTTTGTTGAACTCTATTCAGGAAACATTCTGAGTCAGAAATCAAAGTTTTAAGGTTTTTCTTCTCCATCTCCTGACAACTCATCTGTCTGGTTTTTGTCCTGCCCAAGTCCTGAGCCTGCTGGCATTTTCAAGAGGTCCAGGCTGCATATAATCAGTGTTAAAAACCAATTAACCTCTTCTTGAGATTAATTTCTGCCTGGTTAACCTGAAGAACAGAAAAGCATTTAAACTTTATGGAGAGTTATGCAAAGAATGCTGGCTGGTTGGCCAATATATTTTATGTCTGTAAGACACTACTTTGCCGACTAAGGTCCATCTAGGCGAGGCTGTGGTTTTTCCTGTGGTCATGTATGGATGTGAGAGTTGGACTGTGAAGAAGGCTGCTGCTAAGTTGCTGCTAAGTTGCTTCAGTCGTGTCCAACTCTGTGCAACCCCATAGACGGCAGCCCACCAGGCTCCGCCGTCCCTGGGATTCTCCAAGCAAGAACACTGGAGTGGGTTGCCATTTCCTTCTCCAATGCATGAAAGTGAAAGTGAAACGGAAGTCACTGAGTCGCATCCAACTCTCAGCGACCCCATGGACTGCAGCCTACCAGGCTCCTCCGTCCGTGGGATTTTCCAGGCAAGAGTACTGGAGTGGGGTGCCATTGCCTTCTCCGGAAGAAGGCTGAGCGTTGAGGAATTGATGCTTTTGAACTGTGGTGTTGGAAAAGACTCTTAAGAGTCCCCTGGATTGCAAGGAGATCCAACCAGTCCATTCTGAAGGAGATCAGCCCTGGGTGTTCTTTGGAAGGAATGACGCTCAAGCTGAAACTCCAGTACTTTGGCCACCTCATGCGAAGAGTTGACTCATTGGAAAAGACCCTGATGCTGGGAGGGGTTGGGGGCAGGAGGAGAAGGGGACGACCGAGGATGAGAGGGCTGGTTGGCATCACTGACTCGATGGACGTGAGTCTGAGTGAATTCCGGGAGTTGGTGATGGACAGGGAAGCCTGGTGTGCTGCGATTCATGGGGTCACAAAGAGTCGGACACAACTGAGCAACTGAAATGAACTGAACTGAACATGTTTTCTTAAATTTTAATATTTGAAGAGTTCTCTGGAAATTATTCCATAAAGAGGAAGAATTCTTTTGATGCATCAAGCTGCATGTAACATAGACAAATCAGGCTGCCATAAAGCACACACATACCCACATAGAAAAGAGTCTGTAAGACTAAACACACTTGCTTCCATCGAGTTTTAAATTCCTATGAATTCATTTTTATACAGCTGTCTCATTTCAGAGGATTTCAGTTGTTGACAAATATATACACTATCCAAGTTTGCATGAAAAAATGTGAGTAAAAGAAAAATATGATAGTAAGAAGGTAACATAAAATAGACCTAAGTATAAGTTCAAAAGTTCATCCAGCATTAAAGCATATACATATTTGTTGGGTGAGCCACAAAATTGCCTTTAACCTTTCTTGCCATGAAGTCCAAACATTCATTCAGTTTTAACACGAGTGGATGACATTCTAGTATTTCCATCCCTGACAGATAAGCTAAGTAAGAAGGTACAATTGCATCCAAAGAAATGTGAAGACAGAATATCATCAAGAAAAATAAGCTCGATGCAACAAATTTCTAAAGCACTTGGACAATATTTTGAGTTCTTAGAATGGCCAATATTCCTTTTACCTTAGTCCTATGGAAAAATTTTGCATTAAAAAAGGTTTAGCTAAGCAGGACATGGGGTTTCCAAGGTGGCTCAGTGATAAAGAATCCACCTGCCAGGACAGGAGAGGCAGGAGACAAGAGTTTGATTTCTGGGTCAGGAAGATCCTCTGGAAGAGGAAAGGCTACCACTCCAGTATTCTTGCCTGGAAAATTCCATAGACAGAGAAGCTTGGTGGGCTACAGTCTATGGGGTCGCAGAGAGTCGGACACAACTGAGCACACATATGAGCAGGACATACTCCCAGTTCTTGAAGCATTCCCCCAACTTTGGCTAATTGTGAGTGATGCATATAGGAAGACCAGACAAAGGTAAAAGTGCCAAAACACTTACGTGTCATCTGTAAATGTGATTCCGAAGTACTCCTTTTCTTTCAGGTTGAAATGAGAAGCCACGAGATCCAGCAACTCTCTTGATAAAAGTTTGGGCTGTTGAGATATAAACCTAATTAGATACTCTCGCTTACTGCTCCCACCTTATTCTCTCCCAAACAGTTGAAAACAGCCTTTGTCTGTCTGTTTTGGATACTTGTGCCTTTTGTGCTTAGGTTAATCTACTGTAGACCATTCTCTAAGGGCTTGGGAAGGGCAGGAAATGGGAGCATCGCTGAGATGATCACTTTCATATATTTGCAATTCCATCCAGAGCCTTAATTTTTCCTCTAAGGTAAAAGTGTATTTATTAATGCATCGTTGTTTCAGAAAAAAATGCTCTTTTAGAAACGGTATGATGCTAGTGATCAAGACAAAGAATGTTAATCACTGCCGAGGCTGTAGGAATAATTCTGCTTGGTGATGGTCAACTGAGGAGGCTCAAGATCCAAGGCTGAGGGGTCACAGAGAAAATTAACAACGAAAAAGCAACAAAACAGTAATAGTAACCATTTATTGTACTGAACTTCTACCCATGATTTCATTTTAATCCTTACAATGAGCCTATGAAGTAGGGGTCCTTTCCATTTCATAGATGTGCCAACAAAAGCCAAGAACAGCAGAGAATCTTATTTGATGTTCCACTTAAGGAGCGGGTTTGAACCCAGTTCTGTCTGATTCCAAAGACTAAGCCTTTCATTTCTCTCCAGAGATGGAGCAACTGCGTCCGCTGTGCAGATCATTATCACCAGTACTTACGGGGCACCTCATTAGAAGAACAACCCAGTCTATGAGCTTTTGGGAAGCACAGGCTCTGGTGGTAAGAAGATAGTCTGGAATCAGCCAGCAAGTCCAGAGTGAAAGTGGATGGTAGATTTGCAGGGACTAGGGAAGGAAAAAGGGATCTGGAGGGAAGCATTCTAGATGGACTTTTTTCGAACTTTGAGCCACGCAGTTTAGGACTCATTATGGTAGTTTGACGGTTGGATATTTGTTGTTGGGGAAGAAAGAATTGGGGATGTTTGTTGTTGGCAAAGAAAAGAAGAAAGGGAAAAAAAAAAAAAAGGAAAAGAGAAAAGAAGAGAAATAGGGAGAAATCTAGACCAAAAGGTCTACTCTGGTGAAACCATTACTGACTGTACTATTTTTGTTCTAATTGAAGCCTGTACATAGTGGACTGGGCACAAGCCTCAGAAAGGAGAAGAATTTAGGTTTGGTCAAGGGAGGGCATTCTTGTTTCAGCTGTAGGTGTGGCTGTCAGCAGGCTCTTCCACAATTTTTTAAGGCTATGAGTCCAGGGACTTCCCTGGCGGTCCAGTGTTTAATACTCTGTGCTCCCACTGCAGAGGGTATTGGTTCTATCCCTGGTGGGGAATTAAGAGCCCAGTGCTTGGCAGCCAAAAAACTAAAACAACAACAACAAAAGAATATGGGTCTAGAGTGTTGGGTGAATAAAGAGAGAAGCATCAATAATTAAGAGACACCACCATTCATATAGCTCCATGTGTTTTACAGAGATCTCATTCACATATATAATCTAGTTTGATGTTTTTTAATTTTATTGAAAAACATTTGATTTAAAATGTGTTAATTTCTACTACAAAGTGACTCAGTTATCCATATATTCTTTTTTTGTATTTTTTTCAATTGTGGTTTACCACAGGATATTGAACATAGTTGCCTGTGCTATACAGTAGGCCTTTGTTTATCCATCCTGTATCTACTAGTTTACATCTGCTAATCCCGAGCTCCCAAGCAGACTCACAGACATAGGGAACAGACTTGTGGTTGATAAGGGGGAGGAGGTATGGGAGGGAAGGATTGGGAGCTTGGGATTAATCCAGTTTCATTTTAACCATAATTTCTGAGAGGAAGATGAGTCAATCTTAATACTAGCTCACAGCTGTTGTAAATGGGTATTTAACTTAGACCATGCCATGTGGCAAGGAAAGCAGCAGAATGCAGTCTTAGCTCATAAAAACTCTGGGGGGCTTCCCTGGTGGCTCGGTGGTAAAGAATCTGCCTGCAAATGCAGGATACACAGGTTCGGTCACTCTCCAGGAGGATCCCACAAGCCCCAGGCAACTAAGCCCTTGCACCACAACTGCTGAGCCTGTGCTCTAGAGCTCAGGAGCCACAGTCCCTGAGCCTGCATGCCCTAAAGCCTGTGCTCTGCAACCAGAGAAGCCCTGAGAAGCTTCTCATCGCGGCGGGAAGCCCGCACACCGCACCTAGGGAGTGGCCTCTGCTTGCCACTAGGGAAGAGCCCAGGTAGCAACGAAGACCAAGCACAGCCGAAAATAACAATTAAAAAAAACAAAACCCTTTCTGGGAAGCAATATGGTCAGCGATTGACCAACAAGAGGAAATTCAAAGAAATCGAGTCACTTGCCCTGGGTCAAACAGCTACTGAGTGTCAAAGCTGATACTGGAATCCACACATCTCTGAATCCTGTCACCAGGCTATAGCTACTCTTAATACAGGCAGGTACTGGCTTTGAAGCCCCTGCAAACAATTCTGTGTCACTGGTTCTGAGGCACAGATAAGCCAGCATACTCAACACAGGCCC
>SJYC01137627.1:0-115211 GCA_006408675.1 Madoqua kirkii | reverse complement strand
GGAAGACCAGACAAAAGGTAAAAGTGTCAAAACACTTACGTGTCATCTGTAAATGTGATTCCAAAGTACTCCTTTTCTTTCAGGTTGAAATGAGAAGCCACGAGATCCAGCAACTCTCTTGATAAAAGTTTGGGCTGTTGAGATATAAACCTAATTAGATACTCTCGCTTACTGCTCCCACCTTATTCTCTCCCAAACAGTTGAAAACAGCCTTTGTCTGTCTGTTTTGGATACTTGTGCCTTTTGTGCTTAGGTTAATCTACTGTAGACCATTCTCTAAGGGCTTGGGAAGGGCAGGAAATGGGAACAGGAACATCGCTGAGATGATCGCTTTCATATATTTGCAATTCCATCCAGAGCCTTAATTTTTCCTCTAAGGTAAAAGTGTATTTATTAATGCATCGTTGTTTCAGAAAAAAATGCTCTTTTAGAAACGGTATGATGCTAGTGATCAAGACAAAGAATGTTAATCACTGCCGAGGCTGTAGGAATAATTCTGCTTGGTGATGGTCAACTGAGGAGGCTCAAGATCCAAGGCTGAGGGGTCACAGAGAAAATTAACAACGAAAAAGCAACAAAACAGTAATAGTAACCATTTATTGTACTGAACTTCTACCCATGATTTCATTTTAATCCTTACAATGAGCCTATGAAGTAGGGGTCCTTTCCATTTCATAGATGTGCCAACAAAAGCCAAGAACAGCAGAGAATCTTATTTGATGTTCCACTTAAGGAGCGGGTTTGAACCCAGTTCTGTCTGATTCCAAAGACTAAGCCTTTCATTTCTCTCCAGAGATGGAGCAACTGCGTCCGCTGTGCAGATCATTATCACCAGTACTTACGGGGCACCTCATTAGAAGAACAACCCAGTCTATGAGCTTTTGGGAAGCACAGGCTCTGGTGGTAAGAAGATAGTCTGGAATCAGCCAGCAAGTCCAGAGTGAAAGTGGATGGTAGATTTGCAGGGACTAGGGAAGGAAAAAGGGATCTGGAGGGAAGCATTCTAGATGGACTTTTTTCGAACTTTGAGCCACGCAGTTTAGGACTCATTATGGTAGTTTGACGGTTGGATATTTGTTGTTGGGGAAGAAAGAATTGGGGATGTTTGTTGTTGGCAAAGAAAAGAAGAAAGGGAAAAAAAAAAAAAAGGAAAAGAGAAAAGAAGAGAAATAGGGAGAAATCTAGACCAAAAGGTCTACTCTGGTGAAACCATTACTGACTGTACTATTTTTGTTCTAATTGAAGCCTGTACATAGTGGACTGGGCACAAGCCTCAGAAAGGAGAAGAATTTAGGTTTGGTCAAGGGAGGGCATTCTTGTTTCAGCTGTAGGTGTGGCTGTCAGCAGGCTCTTCCACAATTTTTTAAGGCTATGAGTCCAGGGACTTCCCTGGCGGTCCAGTGTTTAATACTCTGTGCTCCCACTGCAGAGGGTATTGGTTCTATCCCTGGTGGGGAATTAAGAGCCCAGTGCTTGGCAGCCAAAAAACTAAAACAACAACAACAAAAGAATATGGGTCTAGAGTGTTGGGTGAATAAAGAGAGAAGCATCAATAATTAAGAGACACCACCATTCATATAGCTCCATGTGTTTTACAGAGATCTCATTCACATATATAATCTAGTTTGATGTTTTTTAATTTTATTGAAAAACATTTGATTTAAAATGTGTTAATTTCTACTACAAAGTGACTCAGTTATCCATATATTCTTTTTTTGTATTTTTTTCAATTGTGGTTTACCACAGGATATTGAACATAGTTGCCTGTGCTATACAGTAGGCCTTTGTTTATCCATCCTGTATCTACTAGTTTACATCTGCTAATCCCGAGCTCCCAAGCAGACTCACAGACATAGGGAACAGACTTGTGGTTGATAAGGGGGAGGAGGTATGGGAGGGAAGGATTGGGAGCTTGGGATTAATCCAGTTTCATTTTAACCATAATTTCTGAGAGGAAGATGAGTCAATCTTAATACTAGCTCACAGCTGTTGTAAATGGGTATTTAACTTAGACCATGCCATGTGGCAAGGAAAGCAGCAGAATGCAGTCTTAGCTCATAAAAACTCTGGGGGGCTTCCCTGGTGGCTCGGTGGTAAAGAATCTGCCTGCCAATGCAGGAGACACAGGTTCGGTCACTCTCCAGGAGGATCCCACAAGCCCCAGGCAACTAAGCCCTTGCACCACAACTGCTGAGCCTGTGCTCTAGAGCTCAGGAGCCACAGTCCCTGAGCCTGCATGCCCTAAAGCCTGTGCTCTGCAACCAGAGAAGCCCTGAGAAGCTTCTCATCGCGGCGGGAAGCCCGCACACCGCACCTAGGGAGTGGCCTCTGCTTGCCACTAGGGAAGAGCCCAGGTAGCAACGAAGACCAAGCACAGCCGAAAATAACAATTAAAAAAAACAAAACCCTTTCTGGGAAGCAATATGGTCAGCGATTGACCAACAAGAGGAAATTCAAAGAAATCGAGTCACTTGCCCTGGGTCAAACAGCTACTGAGTGTCAAAGCTGATACTGGAATCCACACATCTCTGAATCCTGTCACCAGGCTATAGCTACTCTTAATACAGGCAGGTACTGGCTTTGAAGCCCCTGCAAACAATTCTGTGTCACTGGTTCTGAGGCACAGATAAGCCAGCATACTCAACACAGGCCCTCCGAGGGAACCGGGTGCACTGTCCCCGGGTGGCAACACCTACCTGAACCAGCAGCTCCAGTCTCCGGTCATCCAGGAGGCACACCTGGCAGTGCCTGCCTTCCGTCATCTGCGGGGACAAGACAGCAAGAGGGGCATCAGGCTGGGGCCGGCAGGCACACCCTCGAGCTCGATTTACCGTTTTCTCTACATGTGACGTGCTCAGCCTAAAAATGCCATGAGCTGCGGTAATCATCAGTTTCGGTTGTTGTAAACAGATTTATTATACGGCATCAACTCTTAAGATTTTTTTGTTTTAGCTCTTTAGACTTAAAAGAGAAAAGAATGAAAAGCAAAGACCATTCAATATGTTGAAAATAAAATACCTATATGGCACATACAAAATTTAACTATGAAAAGCAGGTTTCCTGCCTAGAGGAAACAACTATATTTCTCCTTGAATCAGTATTTTATTTTTCAAATGAAAATAGTTTTATTCATTAGTGTCTTTCAATAAACACAATACATGCATAATGTATTTGACAAACAAATTTGTCATATTTGACATAATGTATTTCACAAATGAAACTCAAGTTAAAAAAGTAAAGTCTCCAGTTTTGAAATTTGGTTCCCCTTTGTAATATATCACTACTGTAATTAACAGTTAAGAATAGTTAACATACCCAGTTAAGAACAGCTTGATGTACAAACTACTAATTATATTTAATTTTTTATCACTTATAACTGCAATATAAGGGAATTATTTTTTATAAAATATTTAAACAATGCATAAAATGCAAAGATGCCCTTTGATTACCAAAAGCTCCAAACCATTCTACCTGCACAAATTACCACTCTGTCAGTTTGAGGCAAATCCTCACAGACCATCTTTACATGGATTTTCAGATATACACATGTACACGTTAAAAACACATCAGTTCAGTTCAGTCACTTGTCGTGTCTGATTCTTTTCAACCCCATGGACTGCAGCATGCCAGGCTTCCCTGTCCACACCAACTCCTGGAGTTCACTCAAACTCACATCCATTGAGTCGGTGATGTCATCCAGCTATCTCATCCTCTGTTGTCCCTTTCTCCTCCCGCCTTCAATCTTTCCCAGATATGGGTTAAAAACATATATTCTCATTAAATGTTCTATTTTAACATTGTTAAATTAGACACACTGTTCTGAAATGAAGCAGGTACTCTTTTTTTTTTCATAATTTCAGGCATCTTTATTTTTATTTATTTATTTATTTTTAAAATTTTTGTTTAATGCTTATTCCATTTCACAGTACTGTATTGGTTCTGCCATACATTGACATGAATCAGCCACAGGTGTACACGATCTCCCCATGTTAAAGCCACCTCCCACCTCCCTTCCCTACCCATCCCCTCGGTTCATCCCGTATACCGGCCCCAAGCATCCTGTATCCTGTATTGAACATAGACTGGTGCTTCATCTCCCATATGATTGTATACATGTTTCGTTGTCCTTCTCCCAGATCTTCCCACCCTCTCCCTCTCCCTCTGAAGCCAAAAGTCCGTTCTATACCTCTGTGTCTCTTATATTGTCTCACTTTCGGGATCATCATTACTGTCTTCTAAATTCCATATATATGTGTCAGTATACTGTATTGGTGTTTTTCTTTCTGGCTTACTTCACTCTGTATAATCGGCTCCAGTTTCATCCATCTCATTAGAACTGCGGCAAACTTATTCTTTTTGAGGGCTGAGTAATACTCCATTGTGTATATGTACCATAGCTTTCTTATCCATTCATCTGCTGATGGACATCTGGGTTGTTTGTATGTGTGTATGAGACTGTGGTATCTGTGTTGTATGATATGTGTGAGGTTCTTTTTCAGTTCAAGTAGAACGGCTATACTCACTGTTTGCCCTTTGCTTTTTTAATTCAATTATTTCTCGGAAATCTTTCCATTGTCAACACATATAGACCAACCTCATTCTTCATAAAAGGCCTACAGTATCAAATCATTTGTGCAGACATGTAATAATTCAATGAGTGTCCTGTTGAAAAACACTTAGGTTGTTTTCTGCCTTTTGCTGTCATAAGCAATGTCACCATAAATTTTGCACATCTAGCTTTGTCCATGGATGTAGAACTGCTGAGTCACTTGAAAAGCAAGCACAGCACTTTGTCTCTCAGCTGTTGTACAGAATTCTAAGACCCTGGGAATTCCCTGGTGGTCTAGTGGTTAGGACCTATGCTTTCACTGCTGTGGGCCCAGGTTCAATACCTGGTACTGGAACTAAAATCCTGCAAGCCACGTGGCTTGGCCAAACACAAAATGAAGCAAAACTGTAAGACCTATAAACTCAAGATACATATAATCCAATTTTAAAATGAAAATCGCCTCCATTACTGAGCAGCAAATACATACTCAGCGTTGGTCGAAGTATTTTTATAATATTATCTCTGAGTTCCCTAGTCACCATCTGAGCTTGGTGTTATTATCCTCAATTCAATAGATGAGAAAATCGAGGCTCAGAGTGGGATAAGCCATGCAAAAGATACTAATTATAGTACTGTACTTACATTTTTAAAAAATTGGGGTATAGTTGCTTTACAATGTTATGTGAGTTCCTGCTGTACAATGAAGTGGATCAGTTATATGTATATATACATCCCCTCCCTTTTGGAAGACTTCCCTGGTGGCTCAGACGGTAAAGCGTCTGCTGACAATGCGGGAGACCCGGGTTTGATCCCCAGGTCAGGAAGATCTCTTGGAGAAGGAAATGGCAACCCACTCCAGTATTCTCGCCTGGAAAATTCCATGGACAGAGGAGCTTCTTAGGCTGCAATCCAAGTCTAGAAAGTAGCTCAGTTGGTTAGATGGTGGCATTATGGAGATGTGGTCCATAAGAACTTTGGAAAGAGGTAAGTGAGTAAGTTCTACATTGTCTCATTTTCCCTGATTATGTCCTTAAATCTGCAAAGCCAAGTCTTTGGTGGTAAGAGGAAAGGAAACATATCTTTGTTTTAGGCACTAAGCTGGGAACATCATGGAAACCATCTCATTAAAACTCCACAAAACTCTACAACACGATGACACCCCCATTTTACAGACAAGGAAACCAAGGTACAGAGTTTACAGTGAATTATTCAAATTTGCCTGGGCAAGAAAAAAAGTTAAAATTTGAATTAATGTCTAAATGAATAAAAAAAAAGTCATCTTTTTTCCTCCTGTTCTACAGGGCTTCCCAGCTAGTGCTAGTGGTAAAGAATCTTCCTGCCAATGCAGGAGACATAAGAGATGCAGGTTCAATCCCTGGGTTAGAAAGATCCCCTTGAGGAGGGCATGGTAACCCAATCCAGTATTCTTGTCTGGAGAATCCCATGGGCAGAGGAACCTGGTGGGCTACAGTCCATGGGGTCGCAAAGAGTAGGACACAACTGAAGCAATTTAGCAACAATACACTCATTATAGGAGGAAATAAATCAATGTTTCAGTTTAACTCATTTGATCTCTTTTTAAAACCTGCAAGCAAACCCAAAGCACATGCCCCAGAGAACAACATAAAAAAATAATACTCAAAAGATCAACGGAAACAATTTGAATCCATTAAGGAATATGTCAAAACTCATAAAATATTACAAAGTACTCTGTTGCTGCATAACTCAAATGAATTTATTTCCTGATTTAAAAAAAAACAACAAAAAACACTTTTCCTTTCAGTTTTTCTTTGGATCCACCCTGATTTAGATCAACGTATCTTTTGTCAATACATTATGTTATCTCAGAGAATTTAAAAGTAAATATTTTTCAGGTGTATCTGGCCATCTCATGATAGACATAGGGGGTGGTGCCCATGTTTGTACAACCTGTTTGTAACCAACCCGTTAGCCTTAGTTGATTGGATGAGGAGAAAGACAGCTGACCTAAGGTGGGCCAGTCAGAACCTCAGCCCAGGGAATCTGGAATTGAGTCTGAGTGGATGAAAATATGGTGGTTGTGGGGCAGCCACTATCTGCAGCATGTAGAGAAAAAGGAAAACCATCTGCAGGGAGAATGAAGGAGACAGGTAACTAGAAGGAGGCAAGAGAAAATCACACAGTCTGAGGAAAAGCTTGAGAGTTGCTGTCAGAGTTCCTAGTGTCTCTCCAGTCACGTCTAGCCCATTCAAGTGGTCTAGGTAAATCCTTATTCTTTTCTTTTTAAATTTCTTTCTTTATTGAAGTATGGCTGATTTACAATATTGAGTTAACTTCTGCTGTACAGCAAAGTGACTCAGTTATACATATGCATACATTCTTAATTATATTCTTTTCCATTCTGGTTTATCCAGAATCCTTGTTCTTGAGTTCCATAAAATATCCCTGTATTCCTTTGATAAATCCACTTCCCCTATGCCCCTGTCTTAAGCTACCTTGAGTTGGAGCCTTCTTATTGCAACTAAAAACATGTTCACAAGACACCACAAGTATTTATACTTTGTGCTAAGCTGCTTCAGTCATGTCTGACTCTGTGTGACCCCATGGACTGTAGCCCACCAGGCTCTCCTGTCCATGGGATTCTCCAGGCAAGAACACTGGAGTGGGTTGCCATGTCCTCCTCCAGGGGATCTTGCTGACCGAGAGATTGAACCCATGTTTCTTAGGTCTATCTGCACTGGCAGGTGAGTTCTTTAAAGATGTCAGAGAATGGACTCCCCAGATGATGTCATTAATATGGTAAAATTACTCAAATTACTGATGCTCTCATCAAAGACAATACAACAGCTGGCGGGCAGTGGAAAGGACTTAACAAATACCTATCATGTGATGTGAGGATACACACACATAAGCTAGATGGAGAAGTGCAGACGAACTGGGGAGATGCCGCTACAGTTTTACGCCCACCCTGGCATGTCCCAGCCCTGGCACATCTGAGCCCATAGGCCTAAGCCCTTTCCTGTGTGGGAGGATGGCTTCTCTGGGAGGTCAAGGGGTGATTTGATAATTGGTAACAACAGAAAAACCTGCCCGGTGTAAGCTCTTATATATAGAATGGATAAACACCAAGGTGCTACTGTATAGCATAGGGAACTATACTCAAAATCCTACAAGAAACCATAATATTCTAAAAAGAATATCAGAAAAGAATATTCTTTTCTTTAGCAAGAATATTTAGAAAAGAATCTTCTAAAAGAATGTAAATATATGTATAACTGAATCACTTTATAGCAGAAATTAACACAATATTGTAGATCAGTACATCAAAATATATATTAACAAAATAAATAGAAGGAAAAAAAAAAGAAAAACCTGCCCTTGTCACTTACTTAAATCAAAGGTTGAGAGGTGACGGGATGTGTTTTGTTGGTCAAAACAATGCTTATGAATAAATTTCAGTTGATGACACTAGAAATTAGGATACGCCACTTAATAAAATTTTAGATGGTAAGATCCAGAAACTGTGGGATGGATTTCCTTCACAGCTACAGGGTGAGGCTGAGCAGCGCCCTCTGAAGATGGCGTTTGTGGTCTCTGGTTCACACATGTGTACTATGTGCCAGGTTCCTGGGAGTCCTGTTATGTGAATACGAAAACCACATTCAAGTACACTGGATGCGAGGGAAGAGACATAACCAAACATCCAAGAAGGGCCTGGCATGCACGGGGTGACACCTGACCCTTATGAACATACAGTATCTCAAAATAAATGACCCAAAGTCAGGTAGTCCTGATTCAGAGCTTCCAGTGTAACAGGGTTTCTAAGAGAGTTTAGAGGGATACAAATTTGAAATCCAAGTTACATGTGAACCGATGTGTTTACATGTGATCACAAGAGAAAAATAGGAGAGGCTGCAGAATAAAAAAAACCATTCGTCTTTCCTTCTTTAAAGAAAAAGAAACTACTATTTCATTCTCTACGCAAGCCTATGAAGGGGGAATCTCATTCAAGCACCAGGAACCTGAGGCCTGAGAAATGATGCAACTTGTATAGCTGTTCTAAGCCAGACTTGGGCTCAAAACTGTACTTTATCTCTTACTATCTATATTACCTTTAAAAAGTTACTCAGTCTTTCCAAACCACAGAAGCAACATCCTGACAGTTTTTAATCTGACACTCTTGAGAGTAAAATATTCTGCTTCTGAGAACCACAGTTATAGTCCCACACACTTTAAAATTACAAGCAAACAGCTAAACTTTTCTGTAATCCATTTATCCTCCCTTTATTAAAACAAAAAGCTTTTTAATAGGAAGAATATTATCAACCCATTTTAAAGAAGTTAAATGACAGGTGAAGTTTAAAAAGCACATGGTAGAAACATTTTCCATAGCAGAAATGGAGCAGAAATAAAGTAAAAGAGAGAGGACAGTTAGTTTCTGTGTCCTTCTGTGTCCCTGTCATTGGGCTAAGCATTTTAATAAACACATTAATGCCACCACTAACAAACTCTTTGTACATTCCAGGCACTGCAATGAGCACTTTGCACATATGAACATATTCAACCCTCATGACACTCACACAAGGCAGTAATCTCATCTCCCAGTAACTCAGGGGAAGGAGGTTACTAGGGTGATCATAAATAACAGGATTCATAAACAGCACAACTAGACCCATACCCAAAGCCCAAGCTCTTAACTACTTAGCTACCCACAAGGTACTCCCTACGCTATAATGTGACAAATTGTAGGAAAGCCTTCCCACGCAGCACACTTTCAGGAGAGGAGATAAGTGCGTAGAAAAGAGAAAAAAATGCACTGTAAACTGGGTATGAAAAACCATCTCAGTTCCAGGGCAGAATCATTTGACTAGAAGCAGTTAGAATCATAGAATTTAGACTCTTAGAAGAGATCTAATCTCCACCGCTTATTTGGAATGTGGGGAAATTAAGGACAGATGTGCCCAGTACCACACAGGGAGTCAGTATGAGCCCCAGGATTAAAATACAGGACTCTGGAATCTAAAAAATAAAAGCAGTTAGTGAACAACAATAATAAAAAAAGGAACAGACTCACAGATACAGAGAACAAAGTGGGGAGGGGGGAATGGCAAGGCAGGGTAGGGGACTCAGAGGCACAAACTACTAGTTATAAAATAAATATGCTACAAGGATATACTATACAACACAAGGAGTACAGCCAATGTTTTATAATAACTTTAAATACAGTAAAATCTTGAAAATTTTTGAACACTATGTTGTACACCTGAAACTTATATAATAAAACTCAGGTCTCTGTCTTTCAAGGCCAGACAGAGCACATACAGGGAGTATGAGGTTACTCAGCTGCTAAACACCACCTTACACAAATGTACTCCCCCCCACAACAGATGGATTTAAAAAGAAAAAAAATTTAAAACTACTGCAACCACAAAAAGAAAAAGCCTAGGCATTTCTTCTTCATTTTCAAATATGACTCCCACCGAAGCTTTCTCTTCTAACGTCACCCACAGGAGTCATATGTGAAGGGAGTTGTTAGGGTCACAATAATTATACTGACGCATTCAAATCACCCTGGAGCCCCATAGGGACCACCGGAGCCGTTTCAGATTTGACCCCAACACGGTGACAGCCAACAGCAACAACGCATCTTATGGAATACAAACACATGTAAGAAAACGATCTCTTTGGAAAGTTTCTCTTGACACCCACCCAGACTGGATATCCCTCCAACCACTCCTGCCCTCCTTCAACCTCAGGAGTTTGGAGGTTAAAATTGTGCATGCTGGATTAAAACTCCCACCTCAGTGGCTGCCCTGTGCTTGCTCCCCAGCTGATAGAGCAGGTCCTCAGAGGCTAAGTGCTGAGTGCTGGTGGAAAGTCCTCCATCTGCTCAGTGGTAAATGAGGAAGATCAGAAGGGAAGTGAGAACCGGCCACAGGCCAGACCTCTGGCTTCCTGCGGCACCCTGGATGTGCAGCCCGTAGTGGGATTCAAGTCTGCGAGAAGCTCCCCCTACCAAATCCCAGTCTCACTACCTGATTTAGAAGATGAGAGCGGAGAGTCAGAAAAACAGAAACAAGCAGAAACCCCCTAACCCTAACCCCCGCCTCCCCAAACAAACCTAAGGGCAAGTCAAGATAGGGCATGGTGGGATCATTCCTAACGACTGGGGGCAGCTTAGAAAGCAACAGGAAGTATCAATTACAAAAATAAAATAAAAGACCAGAACCCCAGTCTACTTTGGTTTTGCTTTAGTAGCTCTTTGGAACCGGAAATGTAAAACCGTGGTAAGGAAGCAACAAGCTCATTTCCTCTCTCTCATTCCCTTTTGACCTTTACTGAAAGTTCAGCAAAAGAGGACCTGTCTCATTGAAATGACTCCTCAAGACGTGTTGTGGGGTGATGGATCTAGAGTCTAGTCCACCATCATCTCGCCTGGATGTGGGTAAAATCAGCTACCTAGTCGGGATTCATTCTTTTAAGTCCAGTCTCCCTATGGTCTTGTGAATGATTTCCCTTTACTCCCTACTTAAAAACACCCAAAGGCTCCTCCCGCAATGCAGTGGAGAATCCAGCTCCTTGCCTCACTGACACTGTCCACGGAACCTGACCCCCCACCTTCTCTAACTTCATTTACAACCCACCTGCCTTGACTTGACACACCAGTCACACTGACCTTCTTTTCTTCCTCAGAATCAAGGCTTTTCCTACTTTGAGACTCAGTATACACTGTTCTGTCTGGAACGCTCTTGCTCCAGATTATGGCATGACTGGGTGCTTTTGCATCTTTCAGATGTTAAATCAAACGCCAGCATCTTTAAGAGGCCTTCCCTGTCCTCAGTGTAAAGTGTGGACACATACCAGAAAAGAAATATTTTGTTGCTGTTTGTTTATTCTTCTCTAAACGTTGATTCCACGGGAGAGGGCCTGGTTGATGTGTTCACCACTGTATCCCCAAGGCCTGGAACAGTGCCTGGCACGTGGTTAGAAAGTGGACGATAAATCTCTGCTCAGGGAAGGAACGCTTTAACCGGTCCGAGTCTAGATGCAGTTACCAATGAAACTGGTTCACAAATGATTTAAACATGTAGAGCATAATGCAAATTGAGGACACTCCAAAAACACCTCCCAAGCCTTGACCAGACAAACACACACATACAAAAAACAAAAACAAGCTTTCTGCCCAGAGAACAGGTGTGCTATTAATTCCTCATGAGATGAGATATCTTGGAGGAAATGGAGAGACAGAAAAGGGACGTATCTGGGACGTTCTTACTTTAGGATCTATTGAGTGGATGGAGTTTTAGATTTCACGCACATGATGTCAACCTCAGCTGAACAGGGTCCCTTTATACCGTCTCTGGGTGCTGAGTGAATATGAGCTATTGACACTCTCGTTCAGAGAATGGCCTAGACTGACACAGACGTCTCCAATGCCAGTCAGCTGCAATTTCCCTCAAGGTCTTTCAAGACGGTGCCTGCCCTCCCTGCGTGCAGTCCTTGGGGACTTCTTTTTTCAGTATCAATCACCCATTATCTCAGCTTCGAGGAAGCATGCAGGACCTGTCACACGAGCGCTAAGCACTTCACGTGGGTACTATCTTTTTTCATGCTGTAAACAACCCTCAGAAGTGAGAAGGTTTCCTGTTGAGATTTTTGTAGGTGGCAAAACTCAAGGGCAGAGATGTTGAGTAACTTGTCTTGGGTCAAGATGCTGTGTGACCTGGGGCAGAATCTTGGGACCATCAGTCCTATCTAAGTAGGACTCCTGAGAGTTTCCTGCAGTTACTGGGACCAGAATAGGCAAAGGAGAGACAGTGAGGAAGGAAGAAGCACAGGCGGCATAAAAGAAGCAGAAGAAGAAAGGAGAATGGGCCGGGGTGGGGCAGTGAAAAAGAAGAGCGAATTCCCTTAACCAAGGAGGAGCAGTCTGCTTTAGGAGAAATACTAAGAAGTAATGGCTGCTGTGTGCCAGTCCTTTCTAGAGAGCTTTCTTTTCTCTACGTGGGCCATTTACATTCTCTCATAACAACACTGTGAGGTAGATTCCAATCCTGTATCACTCTGGTGAGAAAACTGAGGCTCAGAGAACGTAACCGATGGACCCCAGCCCACAAGGTTACAGAGCTGGGAAGAGGCGGCTCACGTTTATGCTCAGTTGTGCCCAACTCTTTGTGACCCCCTGGACTGTGTATAGCCCGCCAGGCTCCTCTGCCTGTGAGATTATCCTGGCAAGCATAACCCAACGGAGTGCACTGCCATTTCCTCCTCCAGGGGATCTTCCTGACCCGGGACTGACCCTGTTTCTCCTGTGGCTCTTGCACTGGCAGGTGGGTTCTTTACAACTGAGGCCCCTGGGAAGCTCAGGAAAAGGTGGAATAGGACATCAGTGCGGGCATCTGACTCCATGGTCCATGCCCCGCACTGCTGGGTCACATTACTTCTGTTACGAGCTGTGGCGCTAGTGGTAAAGAACCCCCCTGCCAATCCAAGAGCCCAGGAGACACGAGTTCAGCCTCTGGGTTGGGAAGTTAATACCCAGGAGAAATGGCAACCCACTCCAGTATTCCTGTCTGAAGAATCCTATGGACAGAGGAACCTGGCAGGCTATATAGTCCACGGGGTTGCAAAGAGTTAGACATGATTGCGCATCCACAAATTAGTCTTACACATTAAATCACATGTGGCTGAGGCGTTTCACATATCATTTTGATCATCATGCATCACACTGTTCTGGAAGAGCTTGATCTAGAGCCACCAGATTACAGCTGCCTGGTTCCAGCCATGATCTGAAAGCAAGGTCAGAGGTATGCAAAAAGTTTTTGCAGTCACCATTCCTTGGCTGTCTCCTGCAGTTGCCCAAACGGCTTCTCTGTGCTTGTTAATGATTTTCAGTGACTACCAGGATGGAGTCAACTCCCACCTCTTGTGCCGCCGGTTCTGTCCTAACTTGTGTGAACACTCCGGGTACAGGATGATTATTCATGGGTTAGGTGGCTGCCTGGGCCTGACTCCATTATTCTGGGCTTAAGAATGCAGTCCAGCACACAATGCAGTTAATTCAAGGTGGAGAAACTCTGGAGCATGTGTTCATTCATTCACTCAACCAACATTCAGCACTTCCTAAATGCAAGCACTATTCTGGGTACTAAGATATCCATAGATGAGATCCACAGAACACTGTCTCTGAAGCTTGTCTCACAGTGTGATTTCTCAACACTGTCACCATTGACATTTGAGGCTGGACAATTCTTTGTTGTGGGGTCTACCCTCATGCACTGTAGGATTTTTAGCAGCCTCCCTGGCCTCAACCCACTAGATGCTAGTACTTCTTCCTTCCACGTGACAACCATATGTCCTCTGACCCTGCAAGTGTCTCCCAGAGGACGAAATGGTCCTTGATTGAGAACAACTGCTCTAAAGATAACATGAAAAAATGAACAAGGGATGGGGAGTAGAGACAGATTGGAAGTTTGGGACTGATATGTACACACTTCTATATTTAACGCAGAAACCAATAAGGACCTACTGTATAGCACAGGGAATGCTGCTCAATATTCTATAATAACCTGAATGGGAAAAGCCTTTGAAAAAGAACAGATACGTGTACATGTATAACTGAATCACTTTGCTGTACATCTGAAACTAACACAACACTGTTAATCAACTATGCTCCATATAAAGAAAAAAAAATGAAACAAGATATTTTCAGATAAGAATGGGGTTCTGAAATAGCTCAGTTGGCAATGCAGTGAAGTTCTGAGCATGTGCAAAGAACATGCTTTGAAACCGACTTCTTACCCAGGAAGCACAAAATTTGAGCAAGTAGATGGAGAAAAGTTAAATTGGACCACAGCTCTTGACAGGCGGCTTCCAGGAGAGACTGGAAGGATAACCTTGTTTTCTGGATGCTAGCATTCAACTGCTAGCCCCTTTCTGCCTGGCAGAGGTTGGAGAAAAGCAAACAAGAAAAGCTATTTCTGTGGCTCTAGCATCAAGCTGGCAAGCAAGCTCAGTCAGCTTTACCAGACATTCCCCAGGGAGGATGTTCTCATAAAAGACAATCCCTTATCAGATCTCATAAGACAGGTGAAAAGAAAGGGCAGGTTTGAAAGAAAAAAAGAGAAGGATAGAAATGGAGAGGGAGGGAGGAAGGGGATAACTTATTAAGCCTGGAGCTGAAGGCCATCAGGAGAAACCAGCCTGGTATCAATGAGGCATGCACAGGTTTTAGAATCAGGAGGTGTGGGTGTGTGTCCTAGCTCTGTAATGTAACTAAAAGTGTGACCTGAAAATCAGACTCTCTCAACCTCAGTGTACGTGCCTATAAAATGGGAATGATAAGAATCAATCTCATTTAGCTTTGTCTCTTGCATTAATGCAGGTTGAACCTATTGTAAAATTTATTTCAAAGATCAGAAAGTAGTTGTATCACCAGTCATTCACTCAATTTATTGGGCACAGATTATGCATTAAGACCTGGGTTTGATCCCTGGGTTGGGAAGATCCCCTGGAGAAGGAAATGGTAACCCACTCCAGTACTCTTGCCTGGAGAATCCTATGGACGGAGAAGCCTGGTAGGCTACAGTCCATGGGGTCGCAAAGAGTCAGACACGACTGAGCGACTTCACTTCACTTATGCATTAGGATCTGTGCGAAGTGCCTGACACGCTTTCCCGACCTTACTCTAGTGCAGTGAGTCTTAGAATTAGTGGAAATGATTTATAAGCTGCTGACTACTATTATGTGAACTGTAAGTGGTTATTTTCAGTTGGTTAAGTGACTGTTTTCCTTAAGAAAAAAGTTCTCCTGGATTATTAAGAGGTCAAACTGTCACATTAGCACTGAACAGTTTAACTCCACCAGTTAAACCCTGGAGAGAGCAGGCAATTCAACAGCTGGGGATTAATTCCATTCTGATTTCTCAGTGATAATCAAGAGATTAACTCAAAATCACCATTTTTAGCTGCCTATGTGCACAAAATGTGCTTCCCAGCTGGTACAGTGGTAAAGAATCTGCCTGTCAATGCAGGCAGGAGATGCAAGAGAAGCAGGTTCTCTCCCTGGGTCGGGAAGATCCCCTGGAAGAAGAAATGACAACCCATTCTAGTATTCTTGCCTGGAAAATCCAGTGGACAGAGAAGCCTGGCAGGCTACAGTCCATAGGGTTGCAAAGAGTTGGACACGGCTGAGCAACTGAGCCTGAGTATAAGCATGTGCCCAAAGCTGGGAAAACTCTTGCAAACCCTTGCTCCTTATCTGCTACCAAGCTGTGTCTGGGGCTAGCTACTCTTGTTTTCACCAACACAAAGTGGAAATTAATACATGTTGATCGTGTTGTCCATGTCTTGTGCTTTGACATACATTTTATCCACCAAATTCTCACAACCATCCTGTGAGATAGATAGTTATGACGTGCCAAAGGGTCCCAGGTAATAAGGGGCTGAGCCAAGTTCAAGGAGGAGCTCATCAAAGGAAAAGGGGGAAAACAGGTGACCTGTCCTCACAGAAGCTTCTTCATGGAAGCAGCTGCCGTGAAAACAGCGTTCTCTATATTCATATTCTATATACATATTCAGACTCTGCATCATTTTCCAACTAGAAACTCTGATGAGCACTGTCAAGTGTTTATTTTCAGGAAACCATGGAGGATATGTCTGCCTTCCCCCCCTCACCCCAGAAAGAAACATCCTCTTTACCTAAAACCAGTTGTTAGACTGTATTTTTAGACATCATGGTACAGTATAAATGAGTCAAAAAAGAAATGGGAGGGTACAGATACTGTAAACAGGAAAAGTCACAAAGTGGAACCAAGAAAAGCTGAGAAGACTGCCCGGGCTAAGGGGGATTTTCCTTCCTGTCTGCCTTTCAGGTTGACCAGAAAAAAAGTTCTCTGGTCGCTGGGTAGAAATTGGAAAGTTTAGCTTCAGTGATCATGCCAGTAGCAGACACCCTGTGGTTTGGAAACTTTGCTTTGCCAACTGTCAGGGTTTTTCCGCCCCCCCCCCCATCCCCCGCCCGGGAAAAACAGCCTGTAGGAAGGAGTGGAAGTGCTGCGTCTTTCAAAAAACTTAAGACCAGTACAGCTCAGGTGGAGGGGTTTTAAAAATAAACTGCTGTACTTGTAACTGAAAGACACTCTCAGTACTGTTTATTCAGTAAGGCACATTTGGAAATCTGGACTCAATATAAGCCATCTACAGAGCAAACAGATTATATACATTGCCATACAAACCTAAGAATAAACAAAAAATAATCAGAAAACTGAAATCAACTTTACACTAATTTTAGAAGACATACTTATTTATCAGAATTTTCATGTTTCATTTTTTTCATTGGCCTTCTTAGAATGTCTGATTTATGCTTTTCAAAATCTCTTGGTTCTTTGGGTCCAAGTATAAGTAGAGGATAAAACAGACCCTTCAGTTCAGTTCAGTTCAGTCGCTCAGTCATGTCTGACTCTTTGTGACTCCATGAATCGTAGCACATCAGGCCTCCCTGTCCATCACCAACTCCCGGAGTTCACTCAGACTCACGTCCATCAAGTCAGTGATGCCATCCAGCCATCTCATCCTCTGTCGTCCCCTTCTCCTCCTGCCCCCAATCCCTCCCAGCATCAGAGTCTTTTCCAATGAGTCAACTCTTTGCATGAGATGGCCAAAGTATTGGAGTTTCAGCTTTAGCATCATTCCTTCCAGAGAAATCCCAGGGCTGATCTCCTTCAGAATGGACTGGTTGGATCTCCTTGCAGTCCAAGGGACTCTCAAGAGTCTTCTCCAACACCACAGTTCAAAAGCATCAATTCTTCAGCGCTCAGCCTTCTTCACAGTCCAACTCTCACATCCATACATGACCACAGGAAAAACCATAGCCTTGACTAGATCCTTAGGGAGTTTATAATTATTATATTAATAATACAAATGGATTCTACTAGATTCAGATTCCTATCTTGGTTGATAGAAATGTCTATTTGAGTAGGGCATTTAGAAAAGCATTACCAAGCAGCAAAAATAGAAAAGTCAACTCACTTTGGACAACATAGAAAAATTCTTAACATCCAGGACTCATTTTACCATCACAGAAGAAACCATTCCCCTCAACCTAGATACTGCTAATATTCAGTGATGAACCTTTAATGTCATCTAATGCTGGTTGTGCTGTCAAAGAGAATTCAATCTTTTTTTCAGGCTAACAGTGGATTCAAAGATTAAAACAGAGCAACCCCAAAACTGGAAGGCTCCAGGTCAGAGAGATGAGAGAAATTCATTATAGGAGCCCAAGAAGACTTCTGAGTGAGCACCAGAACACAACGAGGAGAAAAGAATCCTCTGAGGGAGCCATCCCCTAACAGCTCGTGAGCATCTACTGTCCTGCTTTCAAGTTGGTTTTTAAATACAACCAATATTAAAAATTAAGACAGATAACTTACGTCTTTTACTCCCTTTTACTATTCTCTTTGTTTTTGAGGTTATTAACATCTACTGAATCTTTGCGGCAGCAGTTCTGTTTAGTGATGCCTAATGCTCATCTTTTCCCAACTCGGTGTTGTTAACCTTGATGACACGAAGTCAGTCAAGGTGAGAATATTATTGGAAATTGGGCATGGAAATTGGCAAATGCTACCTGGTGGCTTGGGCTTCACTGATGGCTCAGCGGTGAAGAATCTACCTGCCAATACAGGAGATGGGCGTTTGATCTCTGGGTGAGAAAGATTCCCCGGAGGAGGAAATGGCAACCCACTCCAGTATTCTCATTTGGAAAATCCCACACACAGAGGAACTTTGTGCCCTGCAGTCCACAGGGTTGCAAAAGAATCAGATACAACTCAGCAAGTAAATAAGAACAACTGATCAGTGCCCTTGTCCCCAGAGAGCTGGCTGTTAAACATTTACCAACATACCACTGGAGAAGTTCAATGGGAGAAGGAGTTCTGGGGGGAGGACATTGCTCAGAGCTCTAGGTCAGGATGCTGAGACCACTGAGAGACACGTGACAAAGGTGAAAGAACAGAGGTTTTCGGTCCAGACATTACTCTGTTCAAAGCTCAGCTGATTCAACTTTCTTAGGACTTATTTATTACATCTCTAACATGGGACTAATAATAGCTACTGACAAAAAGAAGGGCTTGGTGAAAGAGGCGGGCATAAACAATGCCTGTTATACTTTATTATTACATTTGAAAAATTTCCAGTGGGCTAGCTCATTGCTGAGGTTCTCTCGACCCAGGACTAGGATACTCATATCAAATGCTCAGTGTCATTTGCTTTTCCCGTTATTCGGTTCTGGAATGTAAGCTTCACTTGCTGTTGCTTTCCTAGCCCCTAAGCCAGTACCAAGACACTGTAGGGCAAAGTAAGTATGTGCGGAATGAATGAATTTCCCTTCATTTTCAGCTCCTGATCCATTTCTGGGTTTTCTGCCTGTTCCTACTGTTAAGGTCTCATTGGCAAGTGAGGGAATCCTTTGCCTCTTAACTGCCAGGTCCCAACCAGCTGTGTTGCTGCTATCCTTCTGGAATCGATCAATCCACTGGAACTCTTCTGCTAAAGCAGACCGTCGTGACCTTAAAGCCTTGGTGAAAGACGCTTCCAGGATTTTCATCACAAGCAGAACCAAGCCTGTGCCATTCTGCTCTGTCGGCAAGTTTCCCCCTGCTTCTATTCCTGTTCTGAAATAATCTCAGTTCCGTTCTGCCCCCATCAGAACGGGTGAGTCTTGTGAAAGGAAATCTCATCCAATACTTGGGGCTGTAACCAGGGCGAACCAAATATTTCCCCTGGTGGCCCTGCCTCAGCCCTGTTTCTTAGATGTGCTCTCCTAGAGCGGCATTTCTGAAGGGAGGGGGGTGTGGTCATTTAAATTTAAAGCAGGATGGGTGTCTCTGGCTAAGAGTGGCCTGAATGGTGGATTATGCAGATTCAGTGGAAAGCCATCAGCTTCCAGAATTTCTAGTACTTTTCTAATCACATTTGCTTTAGTCAGAGGGGTTAAGCAGGGTGGAGCTGCCCACTTGGCTAGTGCAGGGTAGTGGCTGGGAGCAGCCCCGAGGAAGACCAGTGGGCATGATGTCTGACCCTGGCTCTGCCTCGAACTAGCTGGACACTTCAGGCAAGCCACTTACCTTCTCTGAGTAGTTGATATAAAATGGGGATAGTTCTGCCTGGTGCACTGTAGCATCCCATGGGTGTGTGTGTTAAGTCGCTTCAGTCCTGTCTGACTCTTTGTGATGGTATAGACTGTAGCCTGCCAGGGTCCTCTGTCCATGGGATTTCCCCAGGCAAGAATACTGGAGTGGGTAGCCATGTCCTTCTCCACGGATCTTTTCACACCAGGGATCAAACTTAAGTCCCTTGTGTCTTCTGCACTGGCAGGCAGGTTCTTTACCACTAGCGTCACCTGGGAAGCTATCAGAAGCAGCTTATTACTTTTTAAAGTATAGTGTATTATTTAAGAAGTGTGATGCTCAAGACCATAGACTCTGAAGTGAGTAAGACTTGGGTTTAAACCCCAGCTCTCCTTGGTAGCACCTGTGTGGTCTTATACAGTATTTGACTTCCCTTTGAGCCCTGGTTTCCTGGTCTGAAAGAAGAAATAACAATAGCACCCCCTGCCAAGAGCTGGAAGAGTACATAAGATAATATACATAAAATGCTTAGCAGAGCACACACCTTGCAAACACACTTTTCTCTAATAAACACCAAGGACTTTCTACAGGGGCTTCCCTGGTGGCTCAGTGGTAAAGAACTCACCAGCCAAAGGATAACTGGTTATTATGAGATGAGGCTGGAGGTGGATGACAAAAATCAAAGAAAAACAGAACGAGAAGATTGCTTCATTGGTCCTCATCTATAAAATGGACACACAAAAGTGACTAAGTTTATCAGCTTACTGTGAGGATTAAATGAATGAATAAACATAAAGTACAGTGCTTGGCACATGGTGTTGTTCAGTCTCTAAGTCCTGTCTACTCTGCGATCCCCTGGACTACAGTCCACCAGGCTCCCCTGTCCATGAGATTTCCCAGGTAAGAATACTGGAGTGGGTTGACATTTCCCTCTCCAGGGGATCTTCCTGACCCAGGGATTGAACCTGCGTCTCCTGAGTCTCCTGCATTGACAGATGGATTATTTACCACTGAGTTATCTGGGAAGCCCATAGTGACTATTACTTTCTTATAATAAATACTAAAACAATTCTGTTTTAATTATCTCTTCCAAACTCTTACTGGTTAATATCCAGATACAGATCCCCCACTCTTTTTAGATCCCTCTATTTCTACCTTTGTTACCAATTCAACGGATCTGCTGGTAACATATCTCCCTTGGCTGGTAAATCTATAACACGTTTACAAGGCTACTTCAGGTCATGGTGAAGGTCCACAGTGAACTTTATTCAGTTCCCTTTCTTTTTCCTAGGAAATGTAATGTTGGCCTAGAAAATGAAACTTTGTGTAAAGTATCAGTTTTAGATGGAGAAGGAACTGGCAACCCATTCCAGGTTGCCTGGAAAATCCCATAGACAGAGGAGTGTGGTGGGCTACAGTCCATGGGGTCACAAAGAGTCGGACACGACTGAGCAACTCAATTTTCACTTTTTAGTTTTAGAATCAGTTCTGTCATGAACTTGGGACACTTTTTGCATCTGTAAAATAGGAAGTGAGATAGGCAGGGTTAAGCACGGACTTCAGCATTAGGCAACCCTAGATGCAGGACTTGACTCCAACAATTAGCCGGTGGGACCCTGGACAATTCATTTAACCCCTGTACATGTTTTTTTTTTTAATTTGAAAAATATGGACAGTAACAGTATCTACCTCATGGAGTTCAGGCTAAAACACAAGAATGGGTGGAAAGAACCACACACAGCACCTGCGATTCTGTGTTAGCCATGATGAATGATGGTGTGACTACATGGACCACTAAGAAAAATGTTTTGCAGGCTGCAGAAAAGGCAGAAAACATCTGAAAACATATCAATGGGACAGGTTGATGGCACAGACAAAACATCCTCAAGCAGGATGCTTTGTATATACAAGAAGGTAAACAGACCTGAAACAGTCTAGTCAGATCAGGAGAATTCCCCTCCATGCTTCCCTCGCACAGGAGTGGAAGGTTCCCACGAGGGTCTCCTTGACCAAGGGGGTCTAGCTTCAGAGCTGATTCAATCAGAAGAAAGCTTCCATCGCTCCTGCAGACTACTGAATCCTGCGCTGCTCGCTCCCTGCCCACCCTCCTGGTCTTGTACTCCTTTCCCCCTAAATCTCTGGCTCCAGCCACACTGTCCTCTTTTAGTTCTTCCTCTGTGTGATCTCATTCACACCTCAAAGCATGAGGAAGTTTGGAAAGTGACTGGCTAAACCAATTTGTTCTTAAAAACACAGATTAAACATTCATTTCTCATAGGAGCCATTGTGTGGTGGTTATGAGTAAAGGCTCTAAAGTCAGCTCGCCCAGGGTTCAAATCCCGACTGCGATGTTTTGCTAGGGGCACCACATGGGCAAATGACCTCATCTCTGCGTTCTTCTGTTTCCTGATCTGAGTAATGGAAACAGTACTAGTCCCTTGCTATGAGGTTTGAATAAGTTGATGAACAGGGTGTCTGGAATAGCCGTGGGCTCCATAACTCTTACTACGAGTGTGTGTTGTGTTCTTTCAGCTCTCTATACTTCTCTTTTGTAGCATTTCTCACAATTGTAATTAAAGAATGATGTACTTTGTTGTATAATATGTACCTCAGGGACCCTATCTGTCTTCTTAATCACTGGACCCTGAGCTTATAGCTGGCACCGTGTAGAAGCAGCTGCTCAATAAATGTCTGTTGGATGAAAAAAATGGAGTTGCTTATTCATTTTTAAAAAACTGAGAGCACAACGGAGTCTTCTTGTCTCACATAAAATATTTAGAAGCTATCTAGTTGATGAGTGGCTTCTTTTAAAAAGAAGGAAAAAAGGATAATGTAAAAGTAAGATCTGTAGTATGTTGGATGGGGCGCTTGCACTTCAGGTGAGGGCTTGGGGATGTGCATGGTTACTATGAACAAGTTTCTAGCACTGCAACTCAAATATAGTGTTTACTGTGTAATCTCTGCAGATTTTCAGATGAATCCCTAAAGCCAGGTGACTGCTCTAACGGTGAACAGAACAATTACTTACAAGTCCCACTCGAGTGACCTTACTCTTAACACAAGGCCAAGTACCAAGAGGGTGCCTGCCTCCTCCACACTCCAGTTATTGGAAGAGGTAAGACTCCTCTCAGTGATGTGGTATAAACAGCTGCAGAGTCCCCTCTGCAGGTGGAAGGACTTGCCCTTAGGTTCTAAATACCTTGTATGGAGTCCATGACAATTTCCGAATCCCACACTTCTAGTGGGCTTGAATAACGTTAAGTTTTTTTCCTCCAAAAAAATTCCTTTCTCAGGTATCACACACAGAGGCCACCTTGTTCCTCACCGTTTCTCTGAGAGACACATAACATTTCCCATTTCCCCTGCTGGGATACAGGACTTCTTACAAGTCTATTAATGTGGGTAGAGGGGTTTGCAAACGACCCCCTCCAAAGCATAAGCAAAACCTGTGTGTGAGAATCTTTTCCAGGAAGAGTATCTATAATTTTAGTCAGATTTATATCTGGGTTCATGTCCTTAAAATGGTTTAGAACTAGATCTTTTAAAATGATGAACACTTGACCTCAATCAGGCCCAAGACGCAAGTTTGCAATGGACATATGGTAATTCATTACTTATTTGTGAAGCTATGCCAGTGAAATCCAGACAAATGTCTGCAAGGTCAAGTGATCTCGTGTGTCCAAGAGGACAGAAGGCTGATGGATATCCTCATGAGGACAAGAGGTGGGATAATGAATAACTGATTCACACTTGTGCTATCATGAACATTAAGGGCCCTGAAAAAAATTATCCATTCATTAGTTGGTACACTCAGTCTTCTGGTGATGTTTACGTATCTTCATGGCACCGTTGTCTTTATATGCTGTACTTGAGAGGCATGCTGTGTGCTAAGTCGCTTCAGTCTTGTCCAGCTCTGTGCGACCCTATGGACTGTAGCCCCCCAGGCTGCTCTGTCCATGGTATTTCCAGGCAATAATATTGGAGTGGGTTGCCATGCCCTTCTCCAGGGGATCTTCCGACTCGGGGATTGAACCTGCATCCCTGGTGTCTCCTGCACTGGCAGGTGGGTTCTTTACCATTAGTGCCGCCTGAGAAGCCCTGTACTTGGGATAGATGTATAATGACATTATCTAATCATAGCAACTGCCAGTTACTATGTGTGTCTTGAATGACAAAGGCCAGCTCTAATCCTCTCAATAACTTAGTAAGAGAACTGTAATTATGTCTGTCATGACACCAGAAAGGTTACTCGGTTCCTAAGTGGCCATGCAGGATTCATGCTGTGACTCCTGCCACTCCTGTTCCTGTTTCATGTGGATACACCCTACCAAAAGCAGAACCTTTACCAGTGGACTCCTGAACGCTTTAGGGTGTCACTGTTTGCTATAATTGACATGTTTCAATTTCTACCTAAAAACACCTGTTGGTTCAATCTTTTGACCTCAAAATCATAATAATTAAATGCTACTACTCACAGCCATGTTATATCAACAGCTTTTCTACTCCCTAGGAGTGAGCAGTAAATGAACTAAAAGGCAAGCTTGGAAGACTTACCAAGAGTCCCTGAAGAATTCCAATTTGTGCTCCCTCCACTGGTCGGGTCTTCACATAGTCACTGCGTCTCATTCACCTTTGTAAGCCTGAGTCAGGCAGGCGTTGGTGCAGGACACCCCCAGAACATAGGTGTTGACTTCTAAGGAATTTGGAATCTAAGGAGCAGTGTCAAATTTCAACACAAGAGATGTATCCATGACCCACAAGGTCCAGATTTCTTCCTATATAACATCTCCACTTATGATTTCAGTCTGCAGCCTAGGAGATTTTTCCATTTTCAACTTTGCTGTCCTACTCATGGACTGCCCCTGGCTCAACAGGCTTCTGAGTCATTATAGTCCGTGCTCAGCATCTCTTTTTATGAAAAGGAAAATATCAGTGGAAAGGAAGGAAGAAGGGAGAGAAAAAGGAAAAGGAAAGGAAGAGAGGAATGAGGAGAGGGAGATGGTGGCCAGCAGAAAGGGAGAGACATATGCAACTGGTCTTTAAGGAATCTAGGGGTTTTCCCTGGTGATTCAGTGGCTAAGACTCCACACTCCCAATGCAGGGAGCCAGGGTTTGATCCCTGGTTAGGGAAGTAGGTCCCACATGACACAGCTAAGAGTTTAAATGCTGCTAAAGATCTTGCATGCCATAACGAAGACTGAAAATCCCTCAGGTTGCAGCTAAGACCTGATGCAGCCAAATATATAAATATCCCCTCCCCCCAAAATCTGTAATTATTTCATATAATTACAGTTAGAGCATCTCGAAGCTGAAAAGGGGTCTTGGCACTAGACTAATGCCTTTACCCATGAATGTGGGTTCAGAGGACTGGACTGGATGGGAAAAAGTCAGGTCACCAAGACCTCAGAGCTCATCAGTCAGAGGCAGACCTAGACCTAGAATCCAGTACTCTCTCTCACAGTGCTCTTTAGATAAAGATTTCCTACTGTGGAAGGTCAGCTTCTGGACTAATCTCATTCCTGACTGCAAAACTTGAATATAAAACATGTCTAACAGAAAGGGTGAAATACTGTAAAATCTTGAAACAACAAGTATAATCTCTGCTGACTTATTCAGTCTAACTTGCAAGGATAGAAGAAAACCAAAAGAGGAAATAAACCAAGACAGGACAGAAGTGACATATACTTTACAGCACCACCTAAAAAGGCTTGTTTTAAGGGGAAAAAAAAGGCATCTAAAATAAACAGAGAATGAGCCCAACATCATCCTTTGCTCTTGCTGCTTTTATTGGAATGATAAACTGTTTGACTAACCTTATCAGATTACACTAACATATATTACTGTATACTTTACCTGTACTCAGCTTTACCTTTCCAGTGTAGAAAGTTTTTCATTTAAAAACTTTCATAGTTTTCCAACATTAAGCAAGAGGAAGTCTCAACTGGAGCTTCAATGAATCCAGATCAGGGGAAAACAAATGTGCATTATTGAATTATGATCTTGCGACATGCATCTACTATGAGCTAACTAATATATTCAGGCTTGGACAATATTTTCAAAGCAAAGAGAAAGTCTTTTAGTATGTTTTTATCTAGTACTGCAGCTTGTTTTGACCAGTGACAAGACTGCTGCTTCTTTTCTTGGGGTCCTTCATGTACCTGCTCACTAGTTTCTGCCAGCAGTTGGAAGCAGCTGGAAGCAGCCCATAATAAGAAGCAGAGTCTCATTTGGGATGCAGCTCCCACCTCTCTATTCCAGGAGAGACATGAGTGCATGAGAAGAAACTCACGCTGCATGAAATGCAGAGATACTGGAAGTCAGACAAAGCAACCAGCTGGTCCTAGAAACAGCACTGTGGTGGGCACAGTATAAAACCAGGGCTCTGGAGAGAGGGCCTCTGGGACTGTGTCCTTGTCCTAATGCAACAGGAGATCTTAGGAGCATTCCTCCACTACTCTGGATTTCCAACTACTCAGTAAGAGCATGAGGGGACTGGACAAAGTGACTTACGAGGTTTCTCCCACCTCAAATAGTCCACTGCGTAAATAACTGTTAACAATCCTACTCAACTAGCAGTATTTGTCCACTGCCCATCTCCCACTCTTCCCACTGTTATTGAGCCCTTTCTCCACGGCGAGGGTGTGTTGGGGGTGGGGTCCTTGACCATAATAACCTCCATTCCAACAGTCATCAGTACATGTTTTCTGTGTACTCCAAATGAATGACCAAATAAATGGTGCACTGGAACACAGAGAATGTGCCCTGGAGTGGAATTTGGTGTTTCTGGGAATATTTTAGTTTCTCTCCTAAGAGACGTAGCTCCTGATTCCTGAAAGGGCTGCATGACAAGACGGTCTTACTTCTAGGCAGGTTTTATGTCCTGATTCTTAACAGCAGGATCATCTCACATGAGTCTATGTCACCATAATAGAATCTAGGCAATAGGATTGCACTTTGGATATGATTACATTCCTTTCCACTCCTTCAGATCATTAAATAGTTTTAGATAGGACTGACTTAGAGACAGTTGATTGATTTCTAAGGCTGGGTTATAATGAGGAGGTAGGATCCCAGCCACTATTGTGATATATTTATTTCCTTGACGTTTCTCTCTCTACCCAATCCTACCCACTTCCTCCACAGACTTCCTCTTATTCCCAAGAGCTTTGCAGCCTCCTGGATGAGACAATTTCCTTTGTTTTCTGAAGTCTACCCAGATTTTCCTCCCCTCCTCCACTTCCAACTTCTACCCATGAGGGGAAAAAAAAAATGGATGCACAGAATTGGATTTGATGAGTTTACCATAGCTACAATCCACAGGCAGAAAGAAAAAAAAGGCTTCCCTTCAATTAGGATGTAGGACTTCCTTTGACAAATCATAAAGGTTTTATGAATTAATTGACAGCCATCCCCAAAAATGGCATTGCTGAGGTCTCTACCTTGAACTGCTGAATTCTGATTTCATGAAGTCTTCATAAACTAGACTGAGAAATGGAATTCCATTTTCTTGCTTCTGTTTTGAGGCAAGACAGGGATGTACGATAAAAGGTCCTTTTAGAAAAGCTACTAATGAGTTCTAGTCCCCCACAGGATCTTTCCTGCCAAATGCTCACATAAATAGAGATGGCTCCCAACACACTGTGTTGAGGAGATGATTAACAACAGCAAATCTCAAAGCATTTCCATGCTGCTTACTGACACCATTTTTGCCCTTGCTCTGTCTTTCCATATCCGTATAACAGTTCAGCTCTTTACAATTAAAAACAAAACAAAAAAAAAGAAAGAGAATGGTTTGGGGGTGGGGTTGTAGGGTTCAGGGAGGTGGAATTATATACTTCAACAATTACCAAAGTTCTGAAATTGAAAACAAGAAATCAGCCTTTTAGGACCTTTAAGGGGGCAGAGATAATATTCAACACAATGACAGGAAAGCCCTCCAAAAGATGAGTGTTAAGGATGATCTTCACAGTGCTATCACACTGGAGTAGATCCAGGTCTTTGGGGGAAGGAATAATTCTTTGAAAAGATTGAAGACAAACATTTCTTGGAGTTTCCTTTTCTGAAAGTCGGGTTCTGAAATATTAGTACTTAAGTTAACTCACCCCCGTAAAATATTAAAATCTGCCCTTGATTCTCTTAAGAAATGCCAGAAAGAGCTCAAGAAGCACCATTACCCTGTCTGCAGTCAAAACATTAGAAGAGAAATTATTCTTACCTCCGAACCATGATCTCGGCTCATTTAAAGGGACTGGAGAGAACGGGCAGGACAAAGGACACATGTATTAAGCACTTGTGTGTGTGTTTTCTCCAAATACAAGCTGGTGGAAGTAGGGACCTAAAAACCCCGACGCCTTCCGCTGCCATATAATCGCAAGGAAATGACCTTACCGTTTGTCGCTTTGATTAGAAACAAAAGCCTTTCAACATGAGTCAGGAGAGCAATGGGAGGAAAAATAAAACCAACAACCCAAACTTCTGCTTTTTTTTTTTTTGGCCACCTAAAGCCTTTCTTCATAACACGTGTAAAACACAAGATGAAATGTTGTTTATTGCTCATACATCACCTGCATTGGATAATTATTCAGAGATTGGCTATGCCATCTAAGAATCCAAACTTCAGCTTTGGCTCTTCAGTCTGTACACATTTTGAACAGGCAGGGAATTTAATGAACACAAACAGAAATAACACTGAGCTCAGCTGTGCTATTCACAGCTGTTCTACACCATTCGCGTTTACACTCAAAGGAAACTCCAAATTCCATGGGATAACATTAGAATTGGCATCTGTGATGTTAGCCACAAACAGAAAATCTTGGGAGAACGACCTTGGTCTTGAAAAAGGATTTATTTCATCATATGCACTTTAAAATCATTACTATTGAACTCAATGGATAGGGAATAATCAAAATCCATTATACTTCAAAGTCAAGTAGAGAGAAAAATATATAAAATTCAGTAAAAAAAATAAACAAACCCACTCTTAAATTTTAGAATGGTTAAGTAAGAGGCTGTGATGTGGTACCCTGTTTCTGGACTCTTGTGCTAGTGTGTGGTGTAGCTAAGAAAACATGTATTCTAAAGCCAGATGAACCTGGATTTTGTAGCCATATGTCCTTGGGTAAGTTATTTGACCTCTCTGAGAATCTGTTTCCTTCTTAGTAAAATGGGGATAAAAAGCCCTGTCTCATTAAGGGTGTTGGAGGGATTAAATTGAGATTGGACATACAAAACACAAGGAATTTGACTGGCGGGTAGACATAAACCATGTATTTAAATAAAAGGAAAGGTGCCCTCTCTCCTATCAAAATCCCTGTCCCTCAGAAATGAGAGACAATTCAGACTCCAATTCCTTTGAACTACAGTGTAGTGTTGGGAGGAGTCACAATACCTTGAAACAACCTAATTCAATATCAAGTTTGGATGCTTATAAAGATCATTTGGTGAAATCGGTAGCAAAGGAGTTACTACCAATTTGATAATAATTATAGGCATGTGACCTTACAACCGGAAGTGCCGAATGCTAGAGTAACCAAGATACTTAACACTACTTGGCCATGCAGTAGGTGGTTATGCTGGAAGACCATGCATATACAATTCTAGGATGAATGAAAAAGGAGGAAAAGAAACTCATGCAATAGTACTCCCAGTGAAGTAACATACACAGAGACTGAAAAAGTGCTGTACTATTTACAATAGCCAAGACATGGAAGAACTAAAGAGCTTCTTGATGAAAGTGAAAGAGGAGAGTGAAAAAGTCAGCTTAAAACTCAACATTCAGAAAACTAAGATCACGGCATCTGGTCCCATCACTTCATGGCAAATAGATGGGGAAACAGTGGAAACAGTGACAAACTTTATTTTTTTGGGCTTCAAAATCACTGCAGATGGTGACTGCAGCCATGAAGTTAAAAGACGCTTGCTCCTTGGAAGAAAAGTTATGACCAACACAGACATATTATTAAAAAGTGGAGACATTACTTTGCCAACAAAGATCTATCTAGCCAAAGCTATGGTTTTTCCAATAGTCATGTATGGATGTGAGCACTGGGCTATAAAGAAAGCTGGCAGCCGAAGAATTGATGCTTTTGAACTGTGGTATTGGATAAGACTCTTAAGAGTTCCCTGGACTGCAAGGAGATCCAACCAGTCCATCCTAAAGGAAATCAGTGCTGAATATTCATTGGAAGGGCTGATGCTGAAGCTGAAACTCCAATACTTTGGGCACCTGATGCAAAGAACTGACTCATTTGAAAAGACCCTGACGCTGGGAGAGACTGAAGGCACAAGGAAAAGGGGACAACAGAGGATGAGATGGCTGGATGGCATCACCAACTCAATGGACATGAGTGAGTAAACTCTGGGAGTTGGTGATGGACAGGGAGGCCTGGCATGCTGCAGTCCATGGGGTTGCAAAGAGTCGGACCAGACTGAGCGACTGAACTGAACAGAATTGAAGACATGGAAGCAACCTAAATGTTCATCGATGGATGAATGGATAAAAATGTTATACTTATATGAAATGGACTATGACTCAGCTATACACAAGAATGAATAATACCATCTGCAGCTCCATGAGTGGATCTAGAGATGATCACACTGACCAAAATAAGTCAGAGAGAGATAGAGACAAGTAAGTATCATATGATATCACTTACATGTCTAACTACTTAAGACACAAATGAACTTATCTATGAAACAGAAATAGTCTTGTGGTTGCTAAGGAGGGAGAATTGGAAAAGATGGATTAGAAGTTTGGGATTACCAGAAGCAAACTATTATATACAGAACGGATAGGCAACCCAAGGTCCTATTGTATAATGTAAAGAACTATATTTAATATCCTGTAATAAATCATAATGGAAAAGAATATGAAAAATATATGTGTAACTGAATACCTTTGCTGTACACCAGAAACTAACATAATACTGTAAATCAACTATACTTCAATATAAAAAAAGAAGAAATAAAAGGTTCTGTAGCTCAAATGACTTGGGCAGAAGCAAAGATGCTGTGCTTGGGTAAGCTAAAAGGATGATTCAGTCAGGGGCTTCCATTTCGGGGCCAACACACAACACACAGATGCATGTGGAGAGACTGAAAAAATTTACTTCATAAAGAGGAAAAGAGCAAGATAGCAATCACCCAAATTCTTAATCCACAGGACAAATAATCTTAAGTATTAGAAGAAGATGTTGGACTATTTCATCTACGTTCCTAAATTTTTATATCACCAAGTAGGGTAAGACACTTCCCAAGTAGCTCAGTAATAAAGAATTTGCTTGCCAGTATAGGAGACACGAGTTTGACCCCTGGGTTGGGAAGATCCCCTGGAGTAGGCAATGGCAACGTACTCCAGTATTCTTGCCTGGAGAATCCCATGGACAGAAGAGCCTGATGGGCTACAGTCCATGGGGTCACAAAGGGTCAGACATGACTGAGCACTCACACATACACACCAAGGTGGGTAAAACACTTGTCTTGAATCTTCTTAGTGGGAACATGGGGAGTGACTTTATATTTGGGGGAACCTTCTATATGGGGACATATAGCAGCAAAAGCTCAATAAACGGTGACTTTTCTCCCTGAGTTGGAAAGTCTACTGAGAGAGCTAGTGTGACATTTCCAAAGATAAGGAAAGAATTTTTCACTGTTGAAGGACAATCAGAATTTTGATAAATGGTTTCATAAGCAAGACAATAGAATGGGCTAAATCCAGGAGGCTAGAGCCAACCTGAAGGACCAGGTAAAGCGACAGACCAAATACAGGGTTGGGTCAAGGTCAGGTTATGGCCGTGGGAGCACACATGAAGACTAAAACCAGGATACGATCGCAGCTTAAATGTGCTGTTTTCAACCATCTTAACTCTGTTTCACCTTTTCTAATTACGATCTCTGCTTTTCCATTAGGGCACCATCCAAATGGTTAGGGTAAAACCTCACGTCCCTATATCAAAGGATAATAAACATGTGATTCAGGAATTGTTGTTTAGTTTACTAAGTCATGCCCAACTCTTTTTTCCTGACTCCATGGACTGTAGTCTGCCAGGTTCCTCTATCCACAGGATTTCTCAGGCAAGAATACAGGAATGGGTTGCTACTTCCTTTTTCAAGGGATCTTCCTGATCCAGTGATCAAACCTACATATTTTACAGGGGCAGACGGACTGTTTATCACTGAGTCACCAGGGAAGCCCAGATTCAAGAATGGCGATAAAAATACCAGTCTCCTATATTCCCAGTTAAAGGGAACAGGGAAGAAGTATGTCTGTCTTTGTTCTGGAGTTAAAAAGCTGCTGGGATGAGATCCGGAGTAACAGAGTACTTCAGACCAGAGAGAAGAGCTGGAGATAAACAGAATCCAAAGACTGTCTGAATCACTATACTTTCTACTTTTACTTAAGCAAATTAAAAATTTTTTAAATTGGTTTGCAAACAAAAAGTTTCTATCTAATATAGTAGCTCACAAGAGATGGGACAGCTGGAATCAAATACCCTTTGTCAGCTGACCAATACTGTTTAATAAGATGAGTGATTATCAACATGGAACTGGGGAGCTGGGTAGGGGGTGCCCAAGAGCAAATCCCTGGGAGGCTGAGGTACCAGGGATTCCGTCTTGGGGAAAGGATAGTTGTTGCAGCACTGGTATCAGATAGGAGCTCTGTGGTCTGTGCGTTAGACAGGACTCTTTCCTTTAGAATCTGCATAGAAAGGTGCACACCGCAATGGTGGCAACTCTCACTCTACACCCAACCTGAAGCCACTGCTCTTCCACATGGCTCCTCTCTGACAGCCCCGGGGCCAGGGCTTAATGTGGGATCCGAATGCAGACTCAGGGAGCTCTGCGGAGTCCCACTGAAAATGAAATCAAATTAAGAAAAAAAAACACAGAAATTAACACAACGTTGTTACATCAACTACGCTTCAGTGAAATAAATTTTAGAAAAGAAAATGAAATTATACCCCCAGAGTAAGTCCAAATGAAATATAGGCATAAGTGAAATTATGCTATAAAATGCAAACTGTGACATGATTAGATGATCACTAACTGGTGAGTTTGGACAAGAGTACTGGTGACTTTGTGGGGCTTTCACTATCTCTAGAAGTGGGACAAGGGAAAAAGGCCCATCATTTTAGGGGAAAAAATGTCAAAGCGTAGACCCAATCTTTAAAGAAATACAGTCTCAAGAATCCTTACCAGAAGCTTTGCACTTTCACAAAACTATTACTTTCATCACAGAACTCATCATACACCGAATGAATGCCAGATACACCATAAAATCCCAACACAGGCAAAGCGCTGCAGTTTTCTAAAACTCTGATGGCCAAGCACAGCTCTGAACCACTCATCATAAACCAAAAGGACACACTTAATTTCAGACTGGCTCATCTCCTCCTGAATCTGGTGAGGTTTGCATTAAAGAAAAGAATATTTCCTTCATAACTCCTCAACCTTCTCTAATTCTGCCTTGAGAACGGATCCAGTTCCTATCAAATATTCATGGACCACTATGTATGTGCAGAAGCCCTGCCAGGGAAATCCCAGATGAAAACACTACGGTCCTGACCCTCGGGGGATTTATAGCCCAGACTCAGTATTTCTCAAGGCGAGCCGCATGACCATCTCATTCCTCAGCTCACAAGCAACCCTGCAGTTGACGATTCATGCATCCCCTTCACACACAGGCTAGGTCTTGTTTTCCTTCATCAAACTGTCCCTTAGGTTCCTGATAGTTTTCCTTAGATTTGCATTCATTCCAGTAACTGTTTTGGCGGGGGGGGGGGGGGGGGGGCTTAATAACAATGGTTCTAATACCTGAAAAAAAGGGCACCACACTTGGCTTAATGTTCTGCAGTCTTCTAATTTTTAATACATTTTGAACACTGGGCTCACATTTTCCCGTCTGCACTGGTGCCTACCAATTAGGTAGCTAGTTTTGCTGGGTATTGGGCTAGGTGGTGAGGACACAGTGATGATGGGGGAGATGTCTAGAGTGGGGCAAGAAATTTACAAAATAATAAATAAGGTTAATTCAGGTGAGGGTTAAGACCTATGACGAAACTAAAGCAGGAGGATGCAATAGTCATGGAGGGATTGAAGATGAGGAAGGAGCCCTCCAGGGGAGGGGCTTCGCTGGTGGCTCAGGGGCAAAGAATCTGCTTGCCAATGCAGGAGACACTGTGTTCGATCCCTGATTCGGGAAGATTCCACAATCCGAACAGCAACTAAGCCCTGTGCCACAACTACGGAAGCTGGCAGGCTCTAGAGCTTGAGCTCTGCAAAAACAGAGGCCATCCCAGTGAGAAGCCCAGGCACTGTAACTAGTAAGCAGCCACCGCTTGCCGCAACTGGAGAAGAGCCTGCACGGCAACAAAGACCACCTTATACCGCAGAAAAGCACCTGAGGTATATAAGAAAAAACTTAAGCAGAAACTTTCTTGAACAAGTATCTTTTCAAGTCAAATGAATAGTTCTTTCAACTGAAAGAGATAGCACTAAGCCATGTCCACCTCTTGAGATCCCAAGAACTGTAGCCAGCCAGGCTCGTCTGTGCATGGGATTCTCCAGGCAAGAATACTGGAGTGGGATGCCATTTCCTTCTCCAGGGGATCTTCCCAACCCAGGAATTGAACCCAGATCTCTCGCATTGTGGGCAGATGCTTTACCGACTGAGCTACGCAGGAAGCCTGAAAACAGCCCAGTTAAGCTGCCTTGATCTTTAAGTTACTGTGTGTTACTGCATATGAAATTTATTTTCAGGGCCGTATGTTAGGGTCTGGCTGAATGGAGTTGGGCTACAAGGGAAGGAAGGTAGACATCTCTTCATATCCTCTTGTATGAGCTCTTCCCATTCCCCACCCCAGTAAACAAAACATTTATAAGAAAAAAAAAAAAAGAGTCAGCCAAGGGAGTCCCCTGGTGGTCTAGTGGTTAGGATCTGCTCCTATTCACTCCTGTGGCCTGGGTGCAATCCCCAGTTGCAGCAAAAAAAGAAAGGAGCCAGCCATGTGCATATTTGGGGGCTGAGTTCAGGACCACTTCTGCCTTCTGTGGGGAATATGGAAATCACTCAACTCACACTGTGAATGAATAGGACTTCTGTTCAAAAAGGAAAAGCAGCAAATGCAGAAAACAAATTCATAATTTACTAGAGCTGGGACAGCACTGCTGACTGATAAGGAACATTTGAAGTTTATTTAAGGTCTCCCTGAGGATCACGTGTTCCAGCAGTTGGAGGGGGCACGCCATGTCCAGGAAAAACAACCCCGATGGGAAAGTCCATTACTCACATTCCCCTCCAGGCAGCAAAAGAGGGAAGTTTCTTGTTCTCCGCGGCTTCTCTTGCTTTCTTAACCAAAATTAGAAAAACAGAGGTGAAAAAGTAAGGGAGAAAGGCAGGCCTTATGGGGGATTCCTTTTCTATCTGTTATACAAGACGAGAGCCCCGTGACTTTTGACTTGGTTTTACGACAAGGCACTTGCTGTTTTTCAGGCGATGGACACTGTAAAATCTAATCTCACTCCCATATTTGGAAAAACAAACAGAAAAAGGCCGTCAAAAATGCTCCAGCATTCATTGAAAAGTGCATAATTCATTGGTTTATTTTCTGAGTTTAAATGTTCCATGCAGTAAACTCATAGTAAACAACCCGCATTTATTCAGTGCCGACTGGTACCAAGTATTGTGCCCCGAGCTTTACACAGATTCTTCTTTTATCCTGACAACGACCCTAGGAAAGTGGGTACTTGTCCATTTTACAGCTGAGAGACAGAGGCTCAGAAGATCTGGTAAGAGAAGTCCTCACAACTGGGTGTACAGGATTCAAACCCAGAGCTCTTAAACACAGCCTTCTCATTTGCTCTTGCAGACAGGGAGAAACAAGTTCAGGGGTTAACATTCAGGCATGCTGTTAGATTTCCTTCCTGGATTTCTGCAGATTCTGGGTTTTTGTTTTGTTTTCCCCTCTTTTCTCCCGTTTTGTGTTCCTTTGAAATTGAAACAGAACTTTTTATGGTGGAAAATTTCAAGTCCTTACAAAAAGTGACAGATGGGTATAATGAACCGCCATGTATCCATCAACCAGTTTTAACAGTTGTAACACATGGCTAATCTTGTTTCATTAATATTCTTATCCACTTTCTGTCCTTTTGTATGTATTACTCTGGAGCAAATCTAAGATGGTCAAAAAATTTTATCTGTAAATATTCCAATATAAAAGCTAAGGACATTTAAAAAAAATATAAAACTTTAATTACCCCCAAATGCCCAATATTAACTAATAATCATCAAATATCCAGTTAGTGTTCAAATTTCCACTTATTTTATGAAGGCATTTTTTTCCAAGTTTGTTTAAATCAAGATCCAAAAATGTTTACATATGCATTTTGTTGTTATTTCCTTAGGTTATCTGTTAATCTAGAAGTTTCTCTCCCATTCATCTTTCCCTCTTTTTTGTCTCTTCTGTCTCGCTCTCATTATAATTTATTTGTTGAAGAAACTGGGCTGTTTATATTCTGTTTATATTCCAGTTCTCCCACCATCTGAGTTCTGTTGATTACATCTCTCTGGTGTCATTTAACATGGTCTTTTGTTCACTGTATTTCCTACAGGTAGTTGAGCCTGAAGCCTTGGTCAGATACCAGTCAGCTCTCTTTTTGTCAAGATGGTTTCACTGGTCACCAATCTGTGTTTTCTCATTTGGGCTATCTCTTCTTGTGATGTTAGCTCAATAGACAGATCATTTAATTGACTAAGGTTTTCAATATGATGACTTTCCAATTCTATCACCTTTACTTTGAGCTAGACTATTTCTCAAGTGTGAAATTTCCTCTCATCCACAAATGGGTTACCAAGTGGTACATTTCATAAAGCAGAGATAGCAGATGCTCAATTCTTCACCTTTATTTACCAGCTGTCAAAATAGTAAGCTGGCACTTCTAATGGTGGCCAAATTGGTTTTTTATTTAAGTATTCATAAACATATGTATTTAGATATATTATATGTGCTATAATAAAACTTAAGTTGTTGTCTTTGTCGATGTTCAAACTGTCCCGAATTGGCCACTGGAAGACAATTCCTCTTCAAGTCAACTCCTGTATCCTCCAGACATGACTCATCATTTTTGATAGTTTTCTTGCTACCCAGGATGAAAAGATGCTCATCTTGTACATTCACCTTCCAAGACCTGTGCAGCATCTGCTATCGTTTTTTGTTTCATTTTAAAACAGAGCTATAAGTAGCAAAATATACATCCTCTAGGTATTACAACTTGATCAAGTTTGACAAATGTATGCACTTATATTGTCCACATTCCTACCGAGATAAAGAACTTTGCAGAATATTCTCCCAATTGCCTCTGCCCAATCTTTCCCCATCTCTCAGAGGCAACCACTGTTCAGATTTCTATTACTACAGATTAGCTATTCCTATTCTAGGATATCATATGAACTGAATTAGAAAGTATGTATTCTTTGATGAATGTTCCTTCACTGAGCAAAATGTTTTCGAAATTCATTCTTGGTGTTGGATATATTTGCAGTTAATTCATTTTTTATTGCTGAGTAGGTGTTCTATTGCATACATATAAAACAGTTTGTTTACTCTCCTATTAATGGAAACGTGAGCTATTTCTATTTGGGAGGTATTATAAATAAATAGGCTATGAACATTCATTTACAAGTCGTGTGTGTATGTGTGCTTGTATATAAATTTTTATTTCTCTTGATTAAATACTTAGAAGTGGTACTAACAGATCATGGGATAGATGCATGTTTAATTTTTTAGAAACTGTCAATTTCCCCAAGTGTTAAGTGTCAGTCGCTCAGTCATGTCCAATTATCTGTGAACCCATGGACTGTAGCCCACCAAGCTCCTCTGTCCATGGAGATTCTCCAGGCAAGAATACTGGGTTACCATGCTCTTCTCCAGGGGATGTTCCAAACCCAGAGATCGAACCCAGGTCTCCTGCATTACAGGTGGATTCTTTACCGTCTGAGCCACCAGGGAAGCCCAGTTTCCCAAAAGGGCCACACCATTTTACACTCCCATCAGTAATGTATGAGAGGTCTTTGCCAATATTTAGTATGACGGACCTTCTTAATTTAGCCACTTTAGTGACTATGTAGTCATAGAAGCACCTCTGTTTAAGTGACTTTTTTTTTTTTTAACATGTGCATAGGTTTGGATGTGGAGAAGGCAAGGGAAACCCACTCCAGTACTCTTGCCTGGAAAATCCCACGGACAGAGGAGCCTGGTAGGCTGCAGTCCATGGGGTCACGAAGAGTTGGGTATGACTGAGCGACTCCACTTTCGCTTTTCGCTTTCATGCATTGGAGAAGGAAACGGCAACCCACTCCAGTGTTCTTGCCTGGAGAATCCAAGGGACGGGGGAGCCTAGTGGGCTGCCGTCTATGGGTTTGCAGAGAGTCGGACACGACTGAAGCAATTTAGCAGCAGCAGCAGCAGCAGCAGCAGCAGGTTTGGATGATCATTTGTGCTGACACTCAGTGTGTCCAACTCTTCGTAACCCTATGGACTGCAGCCCACGAGGCTCCTCTGTCCATGGGATATCTCAGGCAAGAATACAGAAGTGGACTGCTATTCCCTTCTCCAGGGAATATTCCTGACCCAGGGATGGAACCCATGTCTCCTGATTGGCAGGCAGATTCTTAATCACTAGTGCCACCTGATGATAACTGCAAACTAATACTAGCAAACCCTTACATAGTACATATACACCAAATGCTGTTCCTATATTTTGTAAAGATATACACAATAACATCTTTGAGGTAGAACTAGTATTATTTTTATTTTCCAGATGATGAGAAGGATGAAGCACAGAGAGGTTAAGTAACTTACATGAAGTCATAGACCAGGAAGTAGCAGATGCAGGATCTATACCTAGACAGTTTGGTTCCAGGGCCACATTTCTGACCTATATGCAGTTCTGCCTCCTACAATTGTTAAAATTGCAAAAATCTCTTTCCTTTCTCTAAAGTTTTGCTGAGATGCTGGCAAATATTTCTAGTCAAGATCACTATCATATTATTGAAAAAAAGTCTTGTGATTTTTAATGTAAAGCACTTTTAAAAAAGCTTCCATTTTTATCTAGCTTACTTTGAATTTAAACATTTTCCTTTTACCAGTACAACTTCAGCTATTCCATTATTTCCTCAGAAGTTTCTTTTCTGGACCACTTTTTTGGCTGGACAACCTTTCTATAAGTCATGATCCTCAGGTCCTGAGCAGATCTTATATCAGAATTCTTTTTGTAGTAAGTATCAAACAAAGTGAAGAAGAACTAAAGAGTCTCTAGATGACAGTGAAAGAAGAGAGTGAAAAAGCTGGCTTATAGCTCAACATTATAAAACTAAGATCATGGCATCTGGTCCTATCATTTCACAGCAAATAGATGGGAAAAAAGTGGAAACAATGACAGACTTTATTTTCTTGGGCTCCAAAATCACTGCAGATGGTGGCTACAGCCATGAAATTAAAAGACACTTGCTCTTTGGAAGAAAAGCTATGACAAATTCAGGTAGCATATTAAAAAGCAGAGACATTACTTTGCCGACAAAGGTCCATCTAGTCAAAATTATTTTTTTCCAGTAGTCATGTACAGATGTGAGTTGGACCATAAAGAAGGCTGCACACTGAAGATTTGATCCTTTCAAACTGTGGTCCTGGAAAAGACTCCTGACGGTCCCTTGGACAGCAAGGAGATCAAACTAGTCAATCCTAAAGGAAACCAACCATGAATATTCATTGGAAGGAATGATGATGAAAGCTCCAATACTTTGGCCACCCGACTGGAAGAGTCAACTCACTGGAAGAGACCCTGATGCTGGGAAAGATTGAGGGCAGGAGGAGAACTGGGTGACAGAGGATGAGATGGTAGCATGGCATCACCGACTCAATGAACGTAAGTTTGAGCAAACTCGGGAGATAGTGAAGGACAGGGAAGCCTGGTCTGCTGTAGTCTGTGGGGTCAAAAAGAGTCGGACATGACTTAGCAACCGAAGAACAACAAACAAAAGTAAAAACAACTTCAACGTTATGAATTGATTATCTTACTGTCTAAATGGATGGTAGCTCCGAGGTTGGTGAGGTCCACAGAAGAGCACTACCATCAAAGTCCCAAGTTCCTTCCATTTTTTCCGCTCAGCATGTTCTCCTGAACTAACATTTTCTCATAGTTGCATATAGTTGTCACTCTTCCAAGTACCACATCCTTACTCCAAAAGAAGGACTATCTCTTTCTCTATGTCTCTTTTTAGGAGTAAAAAGAGCTTTTCAATAAATGCATCAATGCCTTGCACACACACCATTGGCCACACCTAGGTCATATGCTTACCCTAAACCAATCATGAGCAAAAGGAATAAGGTCATCATGATTAGCTTTGACCACAGCTTCACAACCTGTGTGTGGATGTAACAGGCGAAAGGGTATCCTGAGCTATTGGTCTGCTCAGCCTCAAGGCAGCCTAAGAGCCTGCAGATTGTTACCTCAAGCTCTGAGCAGCCTCATATACATTTAGCCTGGTACCACACAAACATCAGCATCACGTATGTACTCTGTGGGGCTTCCCTGGTGGCTCTGTGGTAAAGAATCTGCCTGCCAAGCAGGAGACACAGGTTCCATCCTTGGGTTGGAAAGATCCCCTGAAGAAGGAAACTGCAACCCTCTCCAGAACTGTTGCCTGGGAAATGCCATGGACAGAGCCTGGCAGGCTGTAATCCACTGGGTTGCAAAGAGTTGGACACGACTGAGCAGCTGAGCACGCACACCTTAGTGACTAAACAACAGCAGCAACAACAGTGACTCTGTGACATGAAAACCAGAGGTAAGGACTGGCTTCAGGATCAATCAGGATATTCTCAAGAAACGTGGGAGGAGATATTGATCTCTGAGCCAGTTAAGACCTCTCAGGATGAAAGAAGAAAAAAAGACATGGCTGTTGTAAGCAGGTTTAGAAGATGAACAGGAAACAAAAGAACTCATAAGGGCGCAAACACCTGGAACTGTATTCCATGTCATCAACTACCTTGTCTGTGTCCTGCCCCCACCGCTGTTTTCATGGTTCTTTGATGAACCATGAGCTAGAGGTTCTCTCCTCTAGCTCAGAACTCAGAGTGCAGGAGCACAGGGGTATCACAGGCTGAGCTGAGGTCTTGGGCCTGCCCCCCAGGGTGAACGGGCAGCAGACAGGATAATCTGGCCCCTTGGTGGGCATGGTAGGAAGCTTGCACGCAGAACTGCCTTTTTGCCGTTTGCCTGGTAGCACCTCCAGAAGGGAGTTGGCATGTTTAACAGAACGCCGATGGCGAGTGCTGCCCAGCTAACACATGACGAACGCCCTCTTTGAGGGGCTTCCTGTAGTCATTTCAATTTGCCTCTCAGGCTGGCCCTTAAGAAAGCCTGTACACAAACGAATCTTCAGGTCACCCCATCCTCACCTTCAGGGTGCAATCTCAAATCACCATGACATTAAGAGCACATATCATCTCCCAAGTAATCAATTCTGGTGCCTCCTCAAAATGAGACAAATGAGTTTCATGGTCGCTTGTTGCTATGAAATCTCATTGCAACAATTCAACTCTGGCTAAACTATATTTAAGTTAATAAATATGGATTTAGAGAGCCAAATAAGCTTACAGGCCTCAGACATTCAAAAGAGAAAAGGTGAAAAAGGGAAAATAAATGGTGCATGGTTCTATTCTCTTGCCCTAAGCTTTATTCCCTGTTTAAAAGAAAAAAAATTAAAGCCTTGGTGATCTCTTTCAAGCTAATCTAAATGAAGTTGAGAATGTTTACAGATAAGAATAAAACAAGATTTCTGAACTCCACTAAACAGTACGTGGGGAAACCATGGTATGAAACCAAAGAGTATGATGGATGTGAAAAGAAATAACTATTCTCAGCTATTTGTAAATCCTAAGACTTTATATAGTACATGGCAGAGAGACTACATGAAAATCTGTGTTTGTGATGCTTGGATTTCAACCAGCAATGCTCTACACAAACTTACTTTAACTATACAAGGAAATTCTGTATCACTATGAGAGGACAAACACTTTCTAAGAGACTACAATTTGCTCTGAAGCATGCAAACTAATTTATACTGTGATGAAATGCAGAGTATGCTTCCCCCGACCCTCTCTTGCTTCATGCTAAGTCGCTTCTGTCGTGTCCAACTCTTTGCAACCCTGTGGACTGTAGCCTGCCAGGCTCCTCTGTCCATGGGATTCTTCAGGCAAGGATACTGGAGTGGGTTGCCAGAATACTGCAGTGTGCTGCCATGCCCTCCTCCAGGGGATCTTCCCAGCCCAGGGATGGAACCCATGTCTCTCATGTCTCCAGCGCAGGTTAGATTCTTGACCACTAGCGCCACCTGGGAAGCCCTCCTGACACTCTCGGGCACGTACAATTCCAGTGTTCCAAGAATCAGGACCCTCAGGAAAGCTTTGAAAAGCAGTTTCACTAATTAAGGAGATAAAATGAAAACAAATATAAAACGTTTTTTTTTTTTTCGCTAGCACCACAGTATAAATCAAAAGCTGTTGGCTACGATATGGAAAAGAAGGGTTCTTGATCATTCAGTGGCACCAGAAATTGGTACAACTTTTTGGAAATTCAATGTCCTTCTCAACAAGGTATGTATCTTACAGAAATTCTCCCACAAATTTACATAAGGATGTTCATGTAACATCTGTCTTAGTAAAATCTAGAAACAACCTAAATATCTATTAATAGGAGATTGGTGAAATTAACTGAGGTACATTCATACCATCGAATACACAACAGTTATAAAAAATGAGATAGATCAGTATCTAAGATGTGTAAGTAAATACATTTCAAACTAAGATGTATAGAATGATCTCACCTCTGTAAAATTTTATATTACTGTAGTACGTGAGTAATATATGTTTAGAAAATATATGGTGAATATGCACCATTAATAAAAGACTTTGACTAAAAACCATGTGTTTCTATAAAAAAAAATTTATGGACTTATTTTAACAATAAAAAACCCAAGGAATACAAACACTGCTTTTCAAAAATATTTTTTTGATGTGGACCATTTTTAAAGTGTCTGTTGCATCTGTTAGAATATTACTTTTGTTTTAAATTTCAGTTTTTTGGCCACAATCATGTGGGATCCTAGTTCCCTGACCAGGGATCAAACCTGTACCTCCTGCATTTAAAGGCGAAGTCTTAGGCATTGGACTACCAGGGAAATTCCTGCTTTTTAGTTAATAGTGAAGAAGCAAGACCCTATGGTCCTTGCCACCGACCCCCACCTTTGCCCCCCACCCCCACACCATGGCCTCTGTCTATTGTCTTTCGTAAACTTTAGTCAAAGAGCAAATTTAATCAGAGAAATGAGAAATGCGGAAACAAAGGAAAACAGTCGAAGGAGGCTAAATAATAATAATGTAGTCATTAAGCACAGTCAAGGATCTTAAGATCTTTCGCAAGGGCTATAGATAATATCCTGAGCCATATCCTGTGAGCTATCTTATAGATATTAAAATACCAAGTGGAGAAGTTAACTTCACGATGACCAGACTGTACCCCAACATTCGTGTTACTGTTCAGTCACCCAGTTGTGTCTGACTCTGTGACCTCATGGACGGCACCACGCCAGGCCTGCCTGTCCTCACCATCTTCCCAAGTTTGCTTAAGTTCATGTTCATTGCATGAACATTCCATGGTGATGCCATCTAGCCATCTCATCCTCTGACCCAAGACATAAGCTGCCACAGTTCCTAGAACTGGCCTCGGAGAAATGGGAAGAAATGAACTCTGGGAAGTTTAACTGTACCTTAATCAATCAAGATGACACTGGTCAGACCAGCAATGACCAATGTGAAGATGACTGTCAGAGCTGACGTGTGCCATTTCTGCCAGTAGCTTCCTCTTTCTGTCTATAAAAGCTCTTGCCCACTGGCTGCTGGTGAGGGGGTGTCAGCCACCCTCACCACCCAGTTGCCGGCATCTGAAAGAGAGCAAACTTCCCTTTCCACCAATGTGGCCTGTTCGTTGGCTTTTGGGCAGCGAGCAGCCAGACTCCACCACACACTCTTTAGGTAACAACAGTAGTTGCATCAGTAATGGCTAATAGTCATCATTAAATAACACAAAAGATATACTCGTGCAGAGACACTGCTACATGCCAGGTGCTGTGACACAAGGTTAAACTGAACACATTCCTGTTCCCCAGAAATACTATACACAACAGCCTGGATCAGAGGTTCTGAATAGGAAGTTTTTTAAAAATTACATATATCCTTTCTGTAAGCAATTTAAATTCAGAATGACTAAAGTAAAAGAAGCAGAAACCTTTCCCTTTGTTTACTGACATTTCCCTGGGGTAAACGTTATAAATGGTTTGGTCTATGTATTTCCAACCCTGTTCTCTCCTGTACAAGAACAGATACACACTTCTCACATTTATTTATGTCTTATTGCCTCCATGTTATGTGTCACATGCAAAGTCAGTTCAGTCGTGTCTGACTCTATGCGACCCTCTGGACTGTAGACTGCCAGACTCCTCTATCCATGGGATTTCCCAGGCAAGAATACTGGAGTGGGTTGCCATGCCTTCCTCCAGGGAATCTTCCTGACCCAGGGATCGAACCTGTGTCTCTTACATCTCCTGCAATGGCCGGCAGGTTCTTTACCACAGGCGCCACCTCTATGGACATGTACATACACATACACACACACATCCTGTATAGTGTTCTGTCTTTTGTGTTTATTTTTACCCCAAAATAGATGAGTGACAATTCTGGGAGGCTGTGACGTATAGGTCCACTTCACTTTTTCTACTGATGTCACAGAATCCCATGCTTTGGAGGGATTATAATTCTATTAATCATCCTCCTATTCATGTCTCCACTGATTTGCTATTTCAAATCATTCTGCTATGAAAATCCTTACACATGTACCATTATGCTCTTCAGACGACTTCCTGAAATGGAAATGTTTGATCAACCAGGGCACATATCTTATATTTTGATTAGATACAACTAAACTGTACTATGAAAAGGCTGTAACAATTTATCAGATTATAATTTAATTCTGCTTCAAAATATCCACCTCATCTCTTATCCTTATTTAAGATGACTTTATTGAGATGAGAGAGGGAGTGAGTATCCCATTTCTAACATTTGTCTTTTTTGGCATATTTCAGTACCAAGGCCTTTTCCCTAAACTGTAATGTATTGTGTTCTAGTCATGTTCTAGACACCATTATGAGCAGTCACAAGGGCATCCTTTCACTTAAACCTGGCAACAGGGACTCCCTGGTAGTCCAATGGTTAGGACTCTGTGCTCTTAATGTACGGGGTAGGGGTACAATCCCTGGTCAGGGAACTAATATCCTGTATGCTGCATGGCATGGCCAAAAAGTCAAAACTAAACAAAAAACAGCTGGCAACAGTATGATGATATATTATGTTCCCATTTAATAGACGAGGAAACCAAGGCTCAAAGGAATGAGATATTAAGCTTTGGGTGATACAACCAGGAAGGCATAAGGAACAGGATCAGAGCTCATATTTATCTGACTCCAACATCCTTAGCTCCCAAAGGATAGTGCAAATCACTCAAAGGAGGTAGATAAAGCTGTTCATCTCATTACATATTCCATTAAAACAGACTAATGTCATTAATATCTGTAAATAATAAATGAAGCTGCATGGGCCAAAGAAGGCTGCTTCCTCTTTTTCCTCACAGGTCCCTCAAGCTCTTAACTACCAACCTGGTACTCCTTGGATGGAGCTTCTGGGGAAGGGGTAGGGTCAAGAGCTGCACTTTCAGTGACTTGCCCTGCTGCTGTCTACTGACCGCCCAGTGGCCTCCAATGTGGCAGCCCAGGCCAAGGCCCCATTTCACAGACCAGTGAGCTGAGCCAGTGCAGAAGGTGACCAGGAACACACAACCAGTCCTCTGATTTTGTGTCTTCTTCATTTTTAAACCAAGGGAAACAACTGAAATTATTGACCAAATCTTCATTTGCTGGACTTCACCAAAATTGATAGCAACTTCCTGAAGAATACAATCTATTATGGAACCCAACCCATATTATTGGTACTAGCTATTTACTTCAGGGTTATGATATAAATTTAGAAGTGATGTTGAAGATCAAGGGAAGAAAAGTGATGTCTGGTAAATATGTTGGCTCGTAGTCTTATTTTGGGGAAAAACTTCAGATACAGTGACATATATAAACACACATGCACATATGTGTATGTGTATTTATACATTTTTCATATATATATGTATATATACACACACACACATATACATTATTTATTTATACTTTTAAGTGTGACCTATTTAGCTCAGAGAAAGTATACCAAAAAAGAGGGTGGGGAAGGAAAAGATAGAAAGACATAATTAAATACTTAAAACACACAATACACAGCATAAAGGTGTGGCAAGTTTTTGCTATATTTGTAACCTAATGTAACACTTGAGCCTGAAAAAAAACTTAAACTGATGCAACCTGGTAGTGAATAAAGGGCACCGTTCAGACTCTGGCACTAACATCTCAGAAAAAAATCTCTTTGCAACTCAAAGTTGGTTTCTGAAGTTTATTAAAGGAAAAATACATTACTAAAAGAAATCTCATTTCCAGAAGGAATTTGACAGGAAAAATCTCATGAGCTCAGCTGGAACTATATCTGGCATCAATACCTAGAAAGATTAATATATAAAATCTTAAGGAAGGAAAGATCCCATAAATTTAAATATGAGTTGATGGTTAAGAGTCTTCATATCCTGAACCAAACTGCTTCAAACTTAAAACTCTGATTACATTTAAAAGCTGATATTTGACTATTGGTTAAAAGTAAGTGCACTTTGCCTTCAGGAAATACTTGGGAAATGTCTCGTATTCCTTTTTGTTCTAAAAGATTATGATTCCGTCATTATTTGAGGTTGATAATTAGACACCATAACCCAGCTCTTGTAACTCAAAGGGTCGAACTCTAGACTGTCTGTGCTTGCAGAATTTTAGAAAGTTTGGACACAGCTGAAGACTTAGGGATAGCAAGCTTTTAATTAAACACTAATGAAGAGCAGAAAGTAAGTTTTTTTTCCTCCCAGGAATCCAGGCAAATCCACAGGGTCCTTCCATCCTTATCTCCAGGGGATGGGAATGATCTGGGCCAGGCTCAGGATGATAATCAACTTCCACAGAGTGCCACGAAGAGAAAGCCAGGGGTTTGAAACGTCTGTTAGCATCGGTCAGGCCAAAGAGGGCACCTTCCAGAGCTTAACCACAGGGCTGGGCACAGGAAACAGAGATCACTTGACAGTCAGCGCTGACGAGAACGGCAGAAACTGCCAGCTTCCACGCCCTGGGCTGGGCACAGGCGGGGACTTGCAGCTGGTCAAACACAGAAGCCGGGGTCCCTGACTGACCCTGTTTTACAGGAGTGGGAGGAAACATCTCGCTCTGCTCTCTGCCCTGCTGTTTCCTTAATGGAATGACTTTCAGAAAACTACTCTCAATCAACCTACACTGGCTTGGGGCTATTTTCCATAATAAGAAAGAGTAAACACACACAGATACAAATCCATTTCAACACACATGGCTTCGTCCCGGATGTTTCCAAAACTTATAGGTTGTAAAATTCTCGTTGGACAGAGTCCCCTTCTTGCAGGAGCCTCCTCCTCCAAATTCCTAGCTTCTTCCTATAGCATGTGTGGCCACCATTCCAGCCCACCCCAGTCCACTGTCCCGTGGCTGGACATCAGAAACGGCCTCCTGACTGCTCTTACCATTCCCCCACCCTTGCCTGCACAGCGGCTAGAGGAAGTTTCTTAAAATGTAAAGGAGATCTGTTTGTTTGTGCTGCGCTTAGTCACTCTGTCGTGTTGGACTCTTTGTGCCCAGCCAGGCTCCTCTGTCCATGGGATTCTCCAGGCAAGAATTCTGGAGTGGATTGCCATGCCCTCCTCCAGAAGAACTTCCAAGCTAGGGATCGAACCCAGGTTACCCGCATTGCAGGCGGATTCTTTACTGTCTGAGCTACCAGTGAAGCCCAAAACCTCACTGAATGTGGGGCTCGAACCCACGACCTTGACATTAAGATCCTCATGCCCTACTGACTGATCTAGTTTGTTCATTTAGTCAAGAACTATTTCTGAAGGAATATTATGTTTCAGGAGCCGAGGACACTGCAGTGAACAAAGTAAAGTTTCTCCACTTCAACAGCTAACATTCTGGTTGGGGAAACACAGTAAGCACCTAAGCAAATAGACTTCCTAACATCAGGTGGTGGTGATAGGGTTACAGAGAAGAATAAAGCAGAACAAGAGAACAGCCCGGGCTGGCCTCACTGGTTGGGTGACATCTGAAGAAAGATCTGCAGGAAGTAAAGGGGGAAGCATGTCTCATGACCCTCTGGGTGACAAAGTTCCAGGCATAGAAAACGCCAAGGGCAAAGGCTCTGAGGATGGAATGTGTTGGCAGGGTTGAAGGAACAGCAAAGAGGTCCGTGTTGCTGGAGAAGACTTACAGAGAGAAAGACCATCTCAAGTTGAGACCAGAGGTTGAGGCAGCTCACAGACACAGACTGGTGGCTGGCCAGAGGTGGGCTTCCCAGGTGGCTCAGTGATGAAGAATCTGCCTGCCAATGCAGGAGACCCAGGGATGCGGGTTTGACCCTTGGGGCGGAAAGATCCCCTAGAGTTGGAAACGGCAACTCACTCCAGTAGCTTTGCCTGAAAAAATTCCATGGACAGATGAGCCTGGCAGACTGTAGTCCCTGGGGTTGCAAAGAGTCAGGCACGACTGAACACACGTGCACAAAGGCATGGCTTGGAGGGTGGGTGAAATGGGTGAAGAGGATCAAAAGGTATAAACTTCCTAAAATAAATAAGTCAAGGGATGTAATGTACCACATGGCACTATAGTTAATAATATTGTACTGTATGTTTGAAAGTTGCTAAGAGAGTAGCTCTTAAAAGCGATCATTGTAGGAACAAAAAATCTGTAACTATGTGTGGTGATGGAAGTTAACTAGACTTACTGTGGTGACCATTTCACAATATATATAAATATTGAATCATTATGCTGTACACTTGAAACCAATATAATGTTATGTCAACTATTAACTAGAATACACATGGATACACAAATAACAGTGAATATAATGCTAACATTAGTAATAATAAAAAGACCAGAAGTTGAGTGTGTCTGCTGGGGGTGGTTGGACACTAGAGAAGAAGGCATCCACTATGCAGCACGTGGTAGGTTAAAAGTGAGACTGGCTTTTTCTGAGTTGTTAGTCATTCCAGGGTTCTGAACAAGACGATGGATGGCATCATCTGACTTACCATTTAACAAAACCACTCTGGAGGCTAGGCTGGGAGTAGACTGTAGAGGGAAAATGGCATTAGTCATTCAGTCTCAATGGGTTTATTAATACCTGCTATGACTACAGGGTTGGGTAGAGGCAGAGATTAGAGGCCAGAAAAGTGCTAGAAAGGACTCAATGAAGGCACACGTGGAAACCGAAGAGGCTGAATGGTTTGCAAACCACGCCCATTCCATGCAGGGGCTGAGGGATGGATTTAGACAGATCTGAATCCTCCATCTTTGCTCTTGGCTAAGTGACTTAACATGCTAAACAATATTTATGTCTGCCAAATGAGTTTCATAGTGTCTACTTATGTAATTGTTAGGAGAATTAAATGAAATGGTAAACATGAAATGTTTAAGGAATTTCCCAGCGGTCCAGTGGTTAGAACATGGTGCTTTCCCTGCCAAGGTGCTGGGTTCGATCCCTGGTCAGGGAAGTAAGATTCTGCAAGCTGTGCAGCGTGGCCAAATGCTTAGCGCTATGTTTGACAACATAGAAAATGTTCATTAAGTAGAAATGACATTCCTTAACTGCTGATTTTGAGCCAGGTACCCCAGAGAGACCTTTATCACGTAATCTTGTGTTGTCCCCTCAACAACCCCAAGAGGCAGGCACTATTATAATACTATCCCCATCACATAGGTGAGAAAAGGGGGCACGAAGAGAGCATGTAACTTGCTCATGACACATAGCTAGTATATGTGGGCCTTTGGGCTTAATTCCTGATCACAGTTTGTACTATTCATGACTAGCATGATAATTTCAGGCTTTAGGATCAACTTTGTGAAGGCATCCAAAGGTTTACATTGGAAAAGCTACCTTTTCTGAATCCATGTTACACTTTTATATCAAACTTAAAATGTACATCTTATTTTATCTTTTGTATAAGAAACAAATTCAGAGCAATGAAGTCACTTGGCTCAAGGTCACACAGCAGGTAAGTGATGAAGTCTTGATTTGTAACCCAGGTCCAGCTGACTAAAGCCCGTTTTATTTCTCTCTTTTCTCTTTTAGCTAATAAGCATCTAATCACATTTTAATGAGACTAACTAATTCCTGTAAAAATGTTTGCTGGCTACTTTACCCAAGCATAACATGATGCCTGTAATAACTGGGTCTCCTAAGCAGTTGGAAATTTAAGAGTCATATCAGAAAAGCACTTATTCAGATGAGAATGCCATCAGTCAGTGGGGCCCCAGAGCCTTTATACATGAGAATCTAGGGCTCTTGGTCATACCAGAGTGGGGTTCAGGGTTGAGACAGAGAAAGTTTAATGCCTTCATCTTGGAGAAAAAAAGAAAACAATCAAACATTTATGAGAATCTTTGCCTCAAAAAATAAATGAAGAAGACAACAGCATTAGGAAGACAGAGTCTCTGATAAAATGCTGTGCCATGAAACCATGTGAGCACAGGGTCCCCATGCAGTGGTCAGTGGGCCCCTTTCATACTGCTACATTAGACTATAGTTCTTAATTTGGAGAGGAGAGAGGAGGGAGGAGACAAGGCTTCTGCAGATTTTAAAAGCTCCAAAGGTTATGCATATGCATAAGATGGTGAGGACTGCACATATGAAGATAACTGTGAGAAATTCATCCATCCATCCAACCATTAGTTCATCTGTTCATCCAGCCACCCAACCATCTTCCCATCTATCTGTCCATCCATTCTTTTATCCATCCATCCATTCATCTATCCACTCAATTATCAGTTCAGTCCAACCATTTGTCCATCCATCCAAGCATATGCCCATCTGTCTCTCCATCCATCTCCTTGTCCATCCACTATCCACCTATCCATCCATGAATACATCCTACACTGTTTTAGTGCTTTCAAATATTTATGCATTTTATTTTTATAACAATCCTGGGAGCATAACTCTTTAAGAGAGGTACAATAATTAACCATATTTTATAGCAGAAAAAAGTTTTTAAAAATATTTTTTAGATGTAGTTTAAAGTCTTTATTGAATTTGCTACAATATTGCGTCTGCTTTTTATGTTCTGTTTTTTTTGCTCACCAAGGCATGTGGGATCTTAGTTCCCAAACCAGGCTTTTAACCTGCACCTGCTATATTGGAACGCAAAGTCCCAAACACTGGACTGCCAGAGAAGTCCTAGAAAAAAGTTAATGAGAACAATCTCTGAGAACCCACATAGCTAACACAAGGGAAGTTAGGATTTGAATTCAAGAAGTTTACACATTTCATTTTTTAGCACTCAGCTGTGTTTTCACCCAATGTGCTGAGCAAGTAAGTCAATAAATGATATACTACTTTTATATATCTTTTTAATAAAGCTGCAAGTCAGGGGTAAAAGGCTGTGTTTTATATACTTATTAGCTAATAAGATGGAAAGGCAATGGCACTCAACTCCAGTACTCTTGCCTGGAAAATCCCATGGATGGAAGAGCCTGGAAGGCTGAAGTCCATGGGGTCGCTGAGGGTCGGACTCGACTGAGCGACTTCACTTTCACTTTTCACTTTCATGCATTGGAGAAGGAAATGGAAACCCACTTCAGTGTTCTTGCCTGGAGAATCCCAGGGACGGGGGAGCCTGGTGGGCTGCTATCTGTGGGGTCGTACAGAGTCGGACATGACCAAAGTGACTTAGCAGTAGCAGCAGCTAATAAGACATGGTGTTGAATCATGATATCATTCATGAGCTTTAGAGCTTGGTTCAAACTTCAGCACACTGTCTTATTAGCTAATAAGTATATAAAACCAATGAGGTGGGATTCATGATATCATCTTGAAGAGTGATTGTAAGGACAGAGATAAGGTACAATATCTATTAAAGCCAAAAACCTAGTTAAGTCTCCCTTTTAGTACATACTCTGGAGAAGCTCTTGCTCACAAGCACAAAAAGACAAACACAACCTTTTCAGTGTAGTATGTTGGGGACACTAAAACTTTGCCAACAACCTAAATGTCCATCAATAAGAGGTTGGTATATTTAACAAAATGGAATATAGGAGTTAAAATGAATTTAGAGACAAGTCCCAGAAGCCTGTTGTGAGAAAAATAAGGTAGTAGAACGACACATCCTTATTTAAATTTTATAAACACAAAAATAATATATATTGCTTATAGATATGAATATGTGTGACAAAATGAGAAAGATGTGCCTGGGAATGAAAACCTCGAAATTCAGAATAGGACTACTTTTAGAGAGAAAGGAGAGGTAAAAAGATGGTTTCAATTGATTCTGTAAATTTTTATCATATTACAAAAAAAAAAGTATCCAGAGAAAATATGGTAAAATATTAAGATGCCTTAAAACTAAGCAGTGGGTACATGGGTTTTTACCTATATATATATCATCATTTATACTTTTGTATATTGAAATATTTCCCCAAAGATATATTTCTTAAAAAAAAGATAATACATGTGAAGTACCAAGAACAAGGCATAGCACATAGTAGCTGCTCAGTAATTAGTAGCTATTTGTCAAGACAGTAAGACTATGTAAAAACTCTAGTTAAGGAGAAAATAATTTTAATTTAAGCAATAAGCTTTGTCCACACACAAAATTCAAGAAACTAAAACGATTAGGATAATAGGAGGAAATGGTTCTATTTAATTTATCATATTGACCAGCCTCTCTTATGGCTAAAGTTTATCTCACAAATGTCAGAATTTATATCTTTTAGGTATGTATATGCACCCACTCCAGTGTTCTTGCCTGGAAAATCCCAGGGATGGGGGAGCCTGGTGGGCTGCCGTCTATGGGGTCGCACAGAGTTGGACACAACTGAAGCGACTTAGCAACAGCAGCAGCATGCACACACACACATATAATTACTTATGGATTTTAATTTCAATTTTTTTTTTATCCCATCTGAGTCATTCACAGTTTTCCACCACCAAACTGGACATCTCAAACATAATGTTCAGAAGAAACATAAGTAGGGGACAAACAGGAAGTTATTTTATGTTGCAGCTCCACTAGGAAAAGATGGAAGGAGAAAAACACCAACCTGAAAAGGGCAAGAGAGTCTATTCTTAACTTGATGTTTTACAGACTGTACAACAAGGGTTCAAAAATGCTTTTTAAAGATCCTACAACTGATTGTGTTGATCTTGAATCATATGGTCCTTTAGAAATTTATTTATGCTAAATAATGGGCTCAAATATTAAGATAGTTTTCTTATCAATTTTTAGGTACCCGAGCATCCCAATTTCCCATAAAATCCTAGTCTGTGGTTACCTGAAAATACAGAAGACGATTTCCTCAGTGGTAAGTAGACTCATATTTCCTTTATCACCCAAGTTTTTGCTTCTTTCTGTATGTGTTGCTACTATTAACTAACTCCATGGTTGCACAATCCATTCAACAGAGCACAGGAGCCAGCTGGGAGACTGCCATGTTTTAAAGCTCGATTCTTCATCCTTCACATCAACGCCATCCTTTACTCTACTTGCTTCCCACTGGCCCTGCACAGTTCAGGCTTTGACCCTAGCACCTGTCGGGCAGACATTTGCATAGTGATGAGCTGCCCAGACTTATTCCATCAGCTGCCTAGAGATTGTTGAGCTGTCATCTCAGATTGTATTTAAGGAATTAAAGAGAGATGTCTACTCCAAGAACATACCACTGACTCAAGGGCAGCCCATCTCCAATGATGGGGAGATGAAGATGGGGTGGGGACACCCAGATCTCTTGTTCCAACTGGAGACAACTCTTAGGTTCAGAGCCACCGGTGAGGTCAGCTGAAGTCGTTGTTCAGCCTGAACTGTAACCAGTTTCTCTCTCTGTTCAGTCCTACTTCTTTCTATTCTCTCTACAGTAGAGATCCTCAGAGCACTCTCTAGTAAACTTCCTGCTGTTAAGCTCTTTCAGAGTCTGCTTCTTAAGGAAACAAATCTGCACCAACATTCACGTTGTTCAGTGGAAGGACTGCTTTCCCTGGACCCTGCGGTCGAGTGAGTGATGTGACCAACGACTTGAAACAAGTGCCATGAGTTACTTAGAGAAGCACTGAATTGCCAGTGCAAAGCCCTGAAGAGCTCTTCACTCTCTATTATGGAAACTGCCAATGTTCAGGAACATTCTGTGAACTCGAGTGACAGTGATGAGCACAGCTTCCAGCCAACCTGCAATTGGACAACTAGTCTGAACCGAAAATAAACTTTTATTTCTTTAAGCCATTAGGATGTTGGGACTGTTTGTTGCCATAGTGAAACCTACCCTATTCTGAGCAGCACACATACGTCATTGCAACAGCCTCCTAAGGTCCCCTCCTTTCCTGCTTCCACCACGCCCCCACCCTTTGCATCCATCAGCCTCACTCCCACCAGGGACAGTTCTAACCTAATCTGTCTCCTGCCCTCAAAGTTCTGAAGAAAAACATCAAATCCTAATCTTAAAATGAAAGACCATTCAAATGTGGATGTTATCCCCCATGAAACCCTGTCTCTGACTTTGTCTCTCTCTCTCTTTCCTTGTGCGTGCGTGCTAAGTCGCTTCCGTTGTGTCCAACTCTTTGCAACTCTATGGACTGTAGCCCATCAGGCTCCTCTGTCCATGGAATTCTCCAGGCAGGAATACTGGAGTGGGTTGCCACGCCCTCCTCCAGGGGATCTTCCCGACTCAGGGATCGAAACTGCGCCTCTTATGTCTCCTATATTGGTAGGTAGGTTCTTCACCACTAGTGCCACCTGGGAAGACCCTCTTTCCTCATCAACCTTACAAACTTGCTATAACCATGCCCCTACCCTAGAGCTTGTTTCCCCACTGAAACGGCCGGAAATGCCTGCTCATCTGCCTTTCTCCACCTAACTCCAACTTGCCCTTTCAACTTCAGCTTGAGAATCACTTCCTATAGGAAGTCTCCTTGGCTTCCATTATCCTTCCCCATTCGCTTTACTCCTGTCTGATTGAAACTCCCTAAGCACTTGAAGGACCCAGGTAAAACCCTTCCACAGAATTTCATTTTCTTAAATGTCTCCCCCTACTTGACAATAGACTCCTTGAACACAGGAGACAATCTACTTGACTTTGTCTTACTAACACCTCAGCACAGGAACTGGGACATAGTAAGCACCTGATAATTATTTTATGTATGAATATATGGACAAATGAATGAATCAACCTGTAACTCCAACCATGTTCTAAAGTGAGGGACCTAGCAAGGGCAGACTGAACACTGATTCTGAATATTTGTTTATTAATTTCCTAGTGACTAGGTTTTTTTATGAGAAAATTCTTCCATATTCCTTCAAGTTCTATTTCTCTATGACTGAATTCTAAACTTTTCTTCCTGTAGCATTCTCTGCCCAATATATTGTTTTTTCTAGTCTGAGGATTAGCAAACTTTCTCCATTTAAAAAAACCTAATAGTAAATATTTTCAGCTTTGTGGCTGATACATTCTTCATATCAACTATTCAACTGGAACTAGCTGAGTTACAACAATTTGGTTCTGACATTGTTTTTCAAAAGAAGTCATGGACAACATGTAAATGAATGAGTAGGGCTGTGGCATCCTACTCCAGTACTCTTGCCTGGAAAATCCCATGGATGGAGGAGTCTGGTAGGCTGCAGTCCATGGGGTTGCGAAGAGTTGGACACGACTGAGTGACTTCAGTTTCACTTTTCACTTTCCTGCATTGGAGAAGGAAATGGCAACCCAGTCCAGTGTTCTTGCCTGGAGAATCCCAGGGACAGGGAAGCCTGGTGGGTTGCCGTCTATGGGGTCGCAGAGAGTTGGACACGATTGAAGTGACTTAGCAGCAAGCCAATAAAATTTTATTTACAAAAACAGGAGGCAGGCCAGTCTTCCCCTGTGGGTTGTAATTTGTCATCCCCACTTCTGGCCTCTGTAATTCCGGGGGCTGTGGAGAGTGGAAGGTGGGGCCAAGCAAAGGATGTATGGTTTGAAACGTACACAGGTCACTGAAAGCTCAATGAACGACTGCCAGTTGGAGACTTGGTCTTCCATAACCAATATGGAGGGATGAAAAGTTCAGGTGTTACTGATTTATGGGTCATCAGTCTTGGAATATAAAGAGATTATCTTCTCAGAGACCTTATTGCTAGCTGCCTGAAACCTCCTAGATTTTTGTATGGGCTGTCAAAAAATGTGGATCTATTATGTGGAACACAAGCCCAGATACCCAAGGTCCACCCTATACTGTGTGGGAGATTCTATAGTCTCTCTTATTGAACATTTTTGCATATAAAGATGGAAATTCAGTTTCCAGAGAATCAGTCTCACTTATAAAAACAGCAATTAAAACCCTAAGCAATCCTTTATCAGATACCTTCTTCAGGTTTGGTATTCAGTTCTTTATGTACCTGAGAGCTAACGTTTATTTATGTCCTTGTGCCACTCAAGGCATTCAGTGTTACACACATTATCTCATGAATTTTTTACACTATCCAGAGTGCCAAGGCTACAGTTCTCCTCTCTTACTCAGGAGGAAATGGGGCTCAGAGAGAAAAAGCAATCCACTCAAGGTCAGATTTGCTCAAGTTGGAGCCCACAGCCTCTGCCGTGATCTGGCATGCCTGCTGCCCATCACTGCCAGCTGTCTGCCCCAGGGAGCTAACCCAGTCTGTTATGGTCACTGAAGTACCCTAGATTCTGTCCAAAGTGCCTCCTCCTGGAGGCAAATGACTCCATTCAGGGTTTGCAAGAAATTCTACCTTTGAGACGTTGGAGATAAAGGAAAACATATCCCAAGTAACAAACTGAGGGCTTTGTTAGAACACGTCACACTTAATAAAAAGCAAAGAGTGTTGATCCTTTTTCAATGATACTCTCCCATCATTTTCCACCTCAACTGTTTGTTAAGCCTAATTAATTCTGATACCGCAACCCATCTGGGCAAGATAAAACAAGAGAGATACATCAGCTTTTAATACTCAGCCCTAAATGGAAGAGTGAATGTGCCATGTCTGCTATGTTGACCAAATTCAAATCTTTACTCATCAAGCAAGTCTTTGTTAAAAGGCAGCCTTGGTGCAGCCTCAGTCTGCTTTTTATTTAGTTGCATGACTACAGAAATGCCTTGTAGCTAGTATCTTTATTATTCATGGTTTCTGGCAAATTAAATCTCTAGCCTCTCCAATATTTAGAAGTGGAGGAAGTATTCAATTCCAAAGAAATTATGCCTTCCCGGCTGTGCTGGCCAGGCAATGATGTGGTTGCCAAGTTCCTTACGAATAGGTAGAGATCTTATTTCACTTATAGTATATGAATAAACAAAACACCCCCTGGGGACTGCCAGGTATTTCGTGTAATGGATATCTCCTGCCCCACCCTCACTCTCCAGAGTGACTGAATCCTCAATTTTCTTACAAACAAGACTACTGAGACTAGAAGCAAGCAAACCAACACTTAAAAAAAAATGAGTTCAATAAAATATGTAACCCTATGGTGTTTTAAGTTCACATGCCAGAAAGGTGAGTACAATAGAGCACTCCCCTATGTGTTTTAGAATTTATAATTATGGGACAGCAACACAGGTATTCTAATGATGGGCCTCCCACCCCCATAACTTGAATAAATTATTGTCACAAGATACTTACAAATATATTTGTGCATCAGTGTTTGTACTTATCTTGAAAAAGAATCATTTTATTTAAACAGCTCTAGATTTGAGACTCTGATAATGCAGGTACAGTGGACACTGACTGCATCCCCCCCAACCGTCTGGTAGCTTTTTCATCCGGCTGGGGCCAACTCATTCTTGGCTTCAGAAATGATGTGGCAACCCTCAGTGGCCTAAGCCAACTAATCAAATTGAGGGTTTCTCAACCTTCTTATTCATTATCACTCCCTTAAGGAGCGATATTGAAGATATTTCTGTTGTTCGCTAGTCACCTCATCCCCCAATTTCCACAAGTAGACTGTATATCTGTTCATGTATTATATGTATATCTATGCTTTATACACAAAGATTAAGAAAATGGTTTTGGCCTGTTGGGGGCCATATCATTCCCTTTGAGAATGCAGGAATTATGTCCCCACTCCCTGTGCTAATCAGTGCACAGCAGTAGGGATGAGAACAGACCCTAAATTGACTCATCATAGTGCAAATTGGGAAATTACTTTTTGTTAGTGGATGCCTTTGAGAAATCCTCTTTCTTTCTAAATGGGTTGATATGTGGACCTACGTCCTGGAACTACTTTGGCTATCTGCGATCATGAGGAGGAAACCAACAAACATACAGCCATTGCATGAACAAGATACGGCTGAAAGAACCATGGAAGACAACCAGAGTGCCCTGATCAAGCCATACCTGAAGTTTAGCCTACTGCTAGATTTTTCAGTTGTGTCAAAAGTCCCTACTGTTTGTTCTGCAGGTTACTTTGAGTTCATTTTCGTATTGCAATAAAAATAGCCCAACTGATAAAGCAGACAACATTTACTGAATATGTCCTAAAAACTTTCAACACTGTTGATTAATTCTTGTATCAACCTCTGTGGTTTGTACTATTATATTTCCCATTTTATAAACAATGAAACTGAAGAACAATAAAATTAAATAACTTACTCATGACTATACATAGGTGGAGGAAGGATTTATTCCTATGTTGACTTAACTTGGAGTAAAAGGTATTAACCAGTCTATTTTATGGCCACTCAGGTCTATAGAATTTATAGTTCTTGTTCAAATTTGAAAGACATTAAAGGAAATTTCTTTCCTAACAACTATGTTGTACAATTTAAAAATCTATAGTTCTCTCAAGTTTTAAATATTTAAAATTATTTCCAAAGACATGAACTTTGACTACTTAAGACTCAATACTTGTAAAATAGCACCGCCGACTCAACAGACATGAATTTGAACAAACTCTGGGAGATAGTGAAGGACAGGGAAGCCTAGTGTGCTGCAGTCTGTGGGATTGCAAAGAGTCAGACACCACAGAGCAACTGAATAGCAACAAAGATGGTCATCATTATTTTGGGTGTTTCTCCTTATCATTGTGAGAGGGTACTGGCTCTGTCACTATCCATTTTACAGAAGAGAAAACCTATAGTTAAGTAGGCTCAAGTTGCAGTTATGCTTAAAAATAATTACTGATCAACCTTATAAAGAACTTGTGGAGTCTCAGGCTTCTGAACCTGTCATTTCTGAATGGCTCACTACCAGGAGAAGAGCTAAGCTGTGAGTCCCTGGAGTCTTTGGGAGAGGGGCACAAGGGTTGCATGGTTAACCAGAGTACCTGTGCTCTCCTTTTGAAACTTTCTCACATGTTAAAAAGTGAAAACATAATTGTATCAGGGTCACTGCGCCTACAGACCAAACTGAACAATGATTTCCCCAAAGAGAAAAAGGCTGAGAGGCAGACATACCTCTGACTCCAGAGAGCCAGGTGATCTGTGTCATGTGACCAGATGGGCTGTCTCCACAGCTCCATAATCCTCTCAAACCGCCTCACGCTGCCCTGGTTCTCAACCTGGCTTCTGGAATCTTTCAAAATGCAAGACATCTCAGGTACGTTATCCAAAGCAGGAGTCGGGAAAGCACAAACCTTTCTCACATTTTAACAAGGATGCTGTGGATGTTAGAGACAAGGCCACGCTGGTTCTTTAGACGCCCACAGTTTGATCCCAGGTGCTGGTCTTTTTCATTTTGCCTGACTGATGGAAGAAAATGGCTTATCAACACTAGCAGCTTGATCAGATATGGCACTCAATACAATGAGATATGAATTAGAGCCACATTGAGAACATGGTCAGAGTAGGGAGAATCCAGGATCTGCAACAAAGCTGATTCTTCTCACAGGAAAGAAAACATGATGCTATACTTTAAACTCCAGGTAGAAGCTTCCTAAATGCAATGTCGATTAAAAAAAACACAAAACACCTCAATGATATTAACAGCCAAAACACAGGACTTCTAAATCCACAAAAGACTTGTTTTTAAACAATGAAGGGAAGCTACAGCCCCAGAAAGACTGAACAAAGTTGCAGCATTTTTTTGCCTGCAGGACGGGACTTAGCAGAGAAATAAAGAGGCTGTGTTGTGTGACAGGGAGTAAATCCAAACGTTAGCATTCCAACGCTCACTCAGCCAGGCCACCACTCCCCTCCCCAGCCCGTCATCCTCCTGCAAAGTGTTCACAATTTGCTGTCCTTCCTTCCGAAAGCCAGCAGACACAGAATCAGCTTTTCCTGGCTCTGCCTTGCAAGCTGAGGCTGCCTGATGGAAAGGCAAAATCAAAGAGGAGTCTGAATCCATAAACTAGTGTGAAATCCTTGCTCCCTGAAATGTCTACCTTCACCCCCAATGAAATGAAAAGGAAGGAATCATGTGAATGTCAAAGTCGCTCCCTGAAGAGGCTCTGCTGCAAAGCTACAGCTTTCTGAGCTAAGTGCCCTGCCGGAACACCATCACTCTGTAACAGATGTCTGCAAAAGCAAAGGTAATTCACTGAGGGTGCCCCTTACACATTGGGGAAAATTCACAAGCTTTGTCAGGCAGCAGTTACCTACAGTGGCTGAGCTTTTGACTCAAGAGTCGAGCAGTCGGCTAGTAGTTGAAAAAGAAAGCGGTGGAGGCAGAGGGACAATAAAATCATACAGGTGGAACCGGTTTCCCACGAGCGCCAGGCATCCCGCTAGGGCCCTCGGGCGCCGCGCGCCATGGCTCACCTGGTACACTTCCCGCAGCCCGCACCACGTCCGCAACACCTGGTGGCAAGCCCGCAGCCTCTCCGTGTACCATCTCCGCAGCGTGGACACGGTCAAGTTCCACACGAAGCGGCTGCCGCTGAACAGCAGGTCCTCCACTCCGCACATAACACTGAAGCCATGCCTTCTCCTTCCCGAGGAACCAGGGGGTGCCCTGGGGGCTCCCGCCGCTGCAGCCCAACCAGCCCTATCGCAGCGGCCCGGCCGCCTGGGCTCCGGACGCCTGCTTCTGCGGGCCGCCGGGGGTCAAGCCTTCCCCCAAACTGGTCTTTCACGGTGCGTCCCGGCCAGGCTCGGGCGGCATGCCTCGGGATTGGGCGCCCGCCAGCCAACGGCTGCGGCGGGCACACAGAAGCCCAGTGTCCACCCCGCCCGCTTGCTGGCAGCGCCGAGCGAGCTGCGCTAAGCTCCGCCAGGCGAGCCCTCGGTGCTCCCGGGGCGCGGGAAGCCCGGACCAGCGAGGACTCCCCCTGGCGCTCCCCGAGTGCGCTGGGCAGCGGGGGGAGTGGAGCGACTCTTTGCAGGCAAACAGGAGAGCTGCATCTCAGCGCACTGGCTCGCAGGTCCTGCACACAGCACACACACCAGTCCCAATCTCTGAATCCGCTTTGGGGAGCACCTTACTTTACACTACAGGATTTTTGCTTGGCATCTGCCTGAATTGATAAATATCTCCCGGCAGCCAGAGATGCAGGAAGGGAAAAAAAAATCCTCCGAAACATCCCTCTGGACTCCACTCCCGGGGGAACAGCCCTGAACGTTTCCTTGGTTGTGCTGAAGCCACAAGGTGAAGATATCAGTCTCAGAGCAACAGTGTGCTCCTGATTGCAGAACCTGCCTTTGCACCTAACTCGAGGGGTCTCACAGGAAATAACCTGCCTATTGCCAGCCAGAGAGCAGGCTCCCTCGACCCTAGTATTGCGCTAATTCCAATGCAGCAGTCAGCTCATGAGAAACACAAAGACGGTTCTTGGTCTCTAGCAAATAGTTCTTTGCTGGGGAATAGAAGCACACAAGAGAATCCTTGGTTTGGTTCTGGAAAATTCAGCTTCTACACAGGTGTAGCAGCCACTGCTAGCACAAACCTGCAGAGGCAGATAGTTTATTTTCCACTCATAAGCAAAGAAAGCGGTTCCACCACTCATGAAGTCACCAGATAATGAATGTTTTCTTTTTTTTTTTTTTTTAAGTTCTCCCCCAGGAAATTGATAGTCCCAAAGGCATTTGGAAAAAGGAGCCCAAGGAGTCCCACATACCACTAGTCTCTATTTTCCTCTGAAATATGTGCAGATTTCAGTCCCAAACAATAGTATGACATTGCTCACAGCAACAGGACCTCAGCAAATTTCAGGGTGGTGGTTTTTCTTGAATCCATCGTTAGGATAATTGTATTTTATCAGCGTTTCACACCTGGGGTGTTATCTTTGCTATTCAGTGGCAGAAAGGTAAAGGTGCCAAAGCCTTTCTCCTGAACTAGTTCAGAAGGCTTCAGAACAGACTATCGACAAGTCAAATCAGCTTTATTTCCGGTTTCAAATGTGCCTTGGGAATCTTAATTCAGGCGAAACTCAATCAGTCAAAAGAACACAAAAAGTTTGTCCTCAAAGTGCCTGATGTTCAACGTGATCATAATTGGGGAACTTCTAAAGGATGTTTCTTTTCTTACCTTTTACTTTGTGTTATTGCTAATAAAATTGCCTAAGAGTTTTTGTTCAAATAGTTAAGAGGACATTTGCCCTGATGCAAGATTTACACACCTTTCCTCACAGTAAATCTGCTCTATGTGTTCCTTAGCATTAACATTTTGATGATATTTTCCAAGATAATGGTCACAGTGTTTACACAGAAAATACTAGGTCCCACTAAGTCAAAAGACAATGAACCAAGTATAGCTTGAAAATGAAATGTCATCCTTCTAATGGAAAACTACTGAACTTCAAAATGGACCTAAGAGTATAAGTGGATGATGGTGGTACTTTTTTTTTTTTTTTTTTAACAATGCAGTGTGACTGTGTTCTCGGAAATGGGCAGCCAAGGGAATACCAGAATAAAACCTACAACAGGTCAATTATCTCTGTCTCATGACACCATGCTCTCAGAAGAGATGCTCTAGATACACCATGGCAAATATCTACCTATGCACTGGCCTCACGTCAGTGGTCAATTCCAACCTCAGTGATTTGCATTCAAGGTTTTCAAAGTCAGTGCTTAAACTATTTTCTAGACAATGAATGGGGTGTGGTAGTACAGAGGTTCTCAAAGTACAGTCCCTGAACCGGTAGCATCAACATCACCTGGGAACTAGATGCAAGTTCTTGGGGCCCCTCCAGAATCAGGGTGTGGTCAGGGAACCTGAGGTCTCACTTGGCCTCTGGGGGACGCTGACTCTCACTGAAGATGGACAAGCACTATTGCAGGGCATGGCAGTTAGGAGCTAAGTCTCCAAAGAGACTTAAATCCCTGCTCCTGAAGACCTGTGGCATCCCGTACAACTTCCTTAATGTCACAAAGCCTCAGTGTCTTCATCTATAAAACAGGGATAATATTGGAGTCTACTACATACCATTTTGGAAAAGAGTAAGTAAAACACACTGGGTTTCCCTGGTGGCTCTGTGGTAAAGAACATGCGTGCCAAAGCAAGAGATGCAGGTTCAATCTCTGGGTCAGGAAGATCCCCTGGAGAAGAGAATGGCAACCTACTCCAATATTCTTGCTGGGAAATCCCAGAGTCAGAGGAGCCTAGTAGGCTACAGTCCATGGGGTCACCAAGTAACAGATGTGACTTAGTGACTAAGCATGAATACAGATGAAATATGCTATGACTGGCAAAAAATAAGCACCCCCCTCCCCCCAAAAATGATCACCACCACCAAAATTAGGAATTGTTTCATTTTTTGGTACTTCAGTTCAGTTCAGTCCCTCAGTCGTGTCTGACTCTTTGTGACCAAGAATCACAGCACACCAAGCCTCCCTGTCCATCACGAACTCCTGGAGTTCACTCAGATTCATGTCCATCAAGTCCGTGATGCCATCCAGCCATCTCATCCTCTGTCGTCCCCTTCTTCTCCTGCCCTCAATTCCTCCCAGCATCAAAGTCTTTTCCAATGAGTCAACTCTTCGCATGAGGTGGCCAAATTACTGGAGTTTCAGCTTTAGCATCATTCTTCCAAAGAAATCCCACGGCTGATCTCCTTCAGAATGGACTGGTTGGATTTCCTTGCAGTCCAAGGGACTCTCAAGAGTCTTCTCCAACACCACAGTTCAAAAGCAACAATTCTTCGGCGCTCAGCCTTCTTCACAGTCCAACTCTCACATCCATACGTGACCACAGGAAAAACCACAGCCTTGACTGGACGGACCTTAGTCGGCAAAGTAATGTCTCTGCTTTTCAATATGCTTATAGGTTGGTCATAACTTTTCTTCCAAGGAGTAAGCGTCTTTTAATTTCATGGCTGCAATCACCATCTGCAGTGACTTTGGAGCCCCCCAAAGTCTGACACTGTTTCCACTGTTTCCCCATCTATTACCCATGAAGTGATGGGACCAGATGCCATGATGTTAGTTTTCTGAATGTTGAGCTTTAAGCCAACTTTTTCTCTCTCCTCTTTCAGTTTCATCAAGAGGCTTTTTAGTTCCTCTTTACTTTCTGCCATAAGGGTACTGTCATCTGCATATCTGAGGTTATTGATATTTCTGCAGGCAATCTTGATTCCAGCTTGTGATTCTTCCAGTCCAGCATTTCTCATTGATGTACTCAGCATATAAGTTAAATAAGCAGGGTGACAATATACAGCCATGACGTACTCTTTTTCCTATCTGGAACCAGTCTGTTGTTCCATGTCCAGTTCTAACTGTTGCTTCCTGACCTGCATACAGATTTCTCAAGAGGCAGGTCAGGTGGTCTGGTGTTCCCATCTCTCCCAGAATTTTCCACAGTTTATTGTGATCCACACAGTCAAAGGCTTTGGCATAGTCAATAAAGCAAAATAGATGTTTTTTCTGAAACTCTCTTGCTTTTTCCATGATCCAGTGGATGTTGGCAATTTGATCTCCGATTCCTCTGCCTTTTCTAAAACCAGCTTGAACATCAGGAAGTTCATGGTTCATATATTGCTGAAGCCTAGCTTGGAGAATTTGGGGCATTAATTTACTGGTACTTAGATAAAATGAAAAAAAAAGTGAAAGTTGTTCAGTCACATCCGACTCTTTGTGACCCCATGGACTATATATAGTCCATTGAATTCTCTAGGCCAAAATACTGGAGTAGGTAGCCTTTCTCTTCTCCAGGGATCTTTCCAACCCAGGGATCGAATCCAGGTTTCCGCATCACAGGCAGATTCTTTACCAGCTGAGCCACAAGGGAAGCCCAAGAATATTGGAGTGGGTAGCCTATCCCTTCTCCAATGGATCTTCCCGCCCCAGGAATCAAACTGTGGTCTCCTGCATTGCAGGCAGGTTCTTTACCAATTGAGCTTTCAGGGAAGCCCCTTAGATAAAACAGTACTTGTAAAACATGTTTTAAAAAAATTTCTCTACTGATTATCTACATCTGGTTTCCTATATCTTTCCGTGTGTTGGAGGTTAGACTTGGTGGTGATTTGGTTTTGAGGGGTGCTGGTCTTTAACTTCCAAGTTCCCTCAAAAGCTCTTTGAAGCTGGATCTTCCCCATCACACAGCCAACCTTTCCTGGGGAACTGGAGAAGCAGTAGATACTCCAAGCTGGACACAAGAGAAGAAAAGACATTTTGTACCCACCAATATAAACATGGATGCTGCTTCTTATCCAAACAGCTTTCTTTTGTAGAAGGAGTTCAAAGCTCTAGGTAAAGACCACTTTGAGAGGGAATGAACAGTAAGTTCTTCACACCAGGGGCTGACAGTGGGTGGCAACTGAACCCAGGTGTGGAGCAGGGGAGAAAAGAATGATCCAAGTGTGGCATCCTTCTGAAAATGGACAAGTCATGCAGGACAAACCAGCTCCCAGACACACACCCTTGAAGCTGGTCTAAAATTTCCTGGAGAAAGGGAGCTAAGTCAAGCTGACTTCAAAATTATCTTGCCTTTTTAAAAATTTTTTTTAATTTAAGAAGAGGATTCCCGCCCCCCACCCCCACCCCCCTAGCAAAAGAGTTCCTTGCAGCACACTGTAATTTCCTGCAGCTCTCTCGGAGGCTTAAAAAGATGCTTCAGGTGACAGCATGGCTCATACTCCTGGAAGCTCTGCTGCAGACGTAAAAGAGAAATTGTCATTATCCCCGAGGCTCCTGGAGGTTCTCCTTTGAGCAATCAGCAGGAAGAAGAGCACAGTGCTAGGAGGCCAGCACAAAATGCCAAGCCCTGCCTCTGGAAAGAGATAAGCAGTTCTTCACAGCAGCTTCCAGAGGTCCCCTCTGCCCATCAAAGAGACAGAGTCCATTGCACGCTGGTGGATATTTTTAAACTTTCGTCTCTCCACAGCTGAAAAGCCAGTGTGGCTGAATTTTGACAGACCATGACACAGGGCTTGAGGGGCATGAAAACTCGGTCTGGTTCAGTGGTTCTCAATTAGGGGCAATTTTGCAACCCCGCCTACAATGTCTGGAGGCATTTTGGGGGATCCTACCAGCCTCTAGTGGGTAGAGGTCAGAGATGCTGCTCAACATCCTACAATGCCCAGGGCAGCCCCCGAAACAGACAGCTCTCCTGCCCAAAACATCAATGGTGTGGACACCGAGGAACGTTGGTCATGTTCAACCCACACCCTGCTCTTCCTCCTCTCACAGGACTTGTTGGAGAAACACTCTTCCCTCTTGCTGTTTTCTCCCAAAAAGCAGACTGGAGATGGAACAATCCCTCTATAAAGGTTTTCATACACTCACAAAGAGCTGTAATGTACTCAAAGCCCACTGAGAAGAAACCAGAATGCCATTTCCTATCATTTTCACATAGCCCTTTAAAAAATATTTATCATAAAAATGAGGCAGTCATTTTAATCATGAGCTATTTATCTTTTGGCATTTTAATTTTTGGCTTTATCATTCCACTTAAATCGCAGGCTCCTTAGTAGCACTGAGGACTTTCTTTGGCACAGGACAAAAACAATCCTCCCTACATCGACCCGAAAGTGGAATGCTGATTCCTCCAGTGGGTCTTGAGTTGCTACAGAAGTCTCTCATTACACATACAATGAGAAAACTGCCCTTTTTCATTCTCCTTTTCTCTATTGGACTGTAAACTTTTCGGGGAGTCTCTAGGTGAGTGGAGGTAGGTGGCTGAGTGGCCCTCCTTGCGCAAGGGTGTATCCATGCACTGGAAAATGTTTAGTGACCTTAGGCTCTGCTCACTACACACCAGTAGTGTCCCCAGACATGATGACATTAACAACAAAAAGCGCCTCCACACACTTCCGTGGCTCCAGGTGGGGTGGTAGCCACGCCCATTCAGAAACCATTGCTGGAAGCTGGGAAAGGGCCTTATTCATACTTGTTTCCCTGGTGGCTGGCACATAACAGGCAATCAATCAATGGTTATTGAACTGACAGATGAAAGACTATTTGTCTCAAGAGTGAATATAGAAAGAAGTTCATCCATTCCCAAAATACACACTCTTGTTCATAAAAAAAATTACGTACTGAGTTTGTACTACATGTCAGTCAGGGAACTGAGTGCTTAGAACGCAGGACAAAACAGAGACGATTTCTGTCTAACAGGGTCTTAGAAAGGGTGAGAAAGGCAGACATCTGAAGAAGTTATACAGAGGATGCAGGCAGTGCCAAACAGTTACAATAGAGACACATGATGAAGGATGCTGGGGGAGGCCAGGGAACGCCTCCCTGAGGACGTGCTGCTGCAGCTGAGAACTGGAGGCTGAGGAGGGGAGAGCTTGGTGACGAGGGAGGGGACACAAATATCAGGCCAAGGTGGAATGAGCTGCTGAGAACAAGGGCTCTATGGCAAGAGGGATCCTGGATTTGAGGGGTGGGAGGGGAAAGGGTTAGAGAAGTCGCTTGAGAAGTAGAAGAGCAGGAAAGTTCAGCTGAGATGTGGCTGCAGAGTTCCAGAGGGTAGAGAAGAAAGGGCTTAACCAGGATCACAGGAAGGTCTACAGGTCCCTCAGATCGGGCCTTACCCATAGAGTGAGAGTTTGATGGGCCAAGGTGCCCTCTCCAAAGCAAGCACCTCTTGTGGCCTGTTGGGAGGGCTGTGCAGCTGTGCAGAGGCACACTCCCAGGTCAGGGGTTCAGGATGCATCCTACTGCATCTCGCCCCAGGGAGGAGGCAGGAGGACCGGCAGGCCACCAGTTCTGCTGCATTTCCCCCTGAGCCCCCTGACTCCTCTCTCGCTTTCTCTCCTCCTTCCCTCGGGCTGAGAGAGCAAGGAGCATCCTTCAGTCTTGGCCGGAAGCAGGAGGAGGTGGATGGGAACACACGAGACCTGGCGGGGAGGGTACCAGCTATTATCACCACTGTCGAGGGCTGAGCAGTAGGCTGGTTAAGTTTTGCAGCTGCCTTTAGGACTCTGAACCACTTTCTGGAACCGTAAAGGGCTAAAACCACTGCAAACTGAATAATATCCAGGAGCAAGGTATCTATCCAGATCTATATTCCTTTCTTTGGCAAACTCATTCCACTCATAGAAGAAAAAAAAAAACAAACAAAAAAAACAAAAAACACTTTCTCAGCTTTCCTCAATAACCTCACCTGTTATGTTATTAAATCAAATTTTCCTTGCTCAAAGAGAAGAGGAGGTATGCTGTTTTCACTGGATGAAAAAGTACAAAAAAAGAAGCAACATATTAGACCCTGCATTGTGTCCATTTTTCTCTAGTTAATCCACTAAACAGACACTGGAAGCTTTGCCAAGTCAAGTTTTAGAAGTCACTGCTGCAGATGGGAAAGCACTAGAAGGGATAAAGGTTTCAAGAAAGCCCACGTAGATCAGAGGGAAAGGGCCAACCTTATTTTCTGTTTTTTATAACTTTTTCTATTTAATATATGTTTTAAGCATTTTCAAATGCTTTTTCTCTTTTTTGGCATTTTTAAAAGAATTTTAATTTCTAAAAATTTTTATTGGCTTATAGTCTCTGCTGTACAGCAAAATGACTCAATTATATGTGTACACAAAGCCACTCTTCTTCAGAATCGTTTCCCATATAGGTCTGAGTACTGAGCAGAACTTCCTGTGCCATACACTAGGTCCTTATTAGTTATCTATTTTATATATAGCAGCACATATATGGGCTGATCTTCTTGAAATAAGAAAAAAATATCAATCTTGTGACTTACCTCCCACCCCCATAATTTGTCACCTCCTATTTACACTTAATTTACATGCACACCAATGACAAAAATAAAATAAAAATACATTGGTCTATATAGCACCCTTTTCTAAATAAATAAAAGCAGCTCTGTACATAGCATCAATTAATTCGCATAATATTCTCCCAAGGTCAAATGGAGAAAGATATTGATGTCCCCATTTCATGGATAAAGAAACCTACGCACAGAAAAAGTTGAGTGATGTGCTGAAGATCTGTACAGAAAGCATTTAATAGCATCTTCAATGGTACAGCTAATTTTTCAGTCCTATTTTAATTGAGAGATAAACGGATTTTTTGTATTTACAAGTTCTCATTTGCTTTGGCCTACTACTAAAATTTAAGGGTACAGAGGACTCCAGGACTTATTTATTATCCAGGAACTTAATATGACAATATGTCAACCTTTTGGGTTTATTCAATTAAATAAGAATAAAGCAATGATGAGAAGAAAAAAAGATCTGTAATGAAAAGTAACTGAAGTAAAGAGTTTAATTTATTCTGGGAGATGCTTTCTTTCTCTGGTTTTCTCTATCAGCAAATATTGCTTTTCCGTTTCTAATTTTGAAATGCACATGTAATCATATAAGAGGCTATTCAGTGAATGAAATGTCAGTCTCTCTCTCATCCTTGTTCCCCAGCTCCTCATTTCCAAGGTTTCCATGTAAGGTTTCTCAAGTTGTTTACTGTATGACAGCGTCTGGCTTAGGGTAGTGAGTGCAGGTTATAACCTAGCCTGCCTGGGCTCTGTTGGATAAGCCATAACTCAGGATTCCTGTCTCTTATACACATCTGAAAAACAAAAGAATAAATGAAAAATCTTGACTTTCCAAAGATTAACTGTACTACCTACGTACAAACAATTGTAGTAAAATGAAAAACAGAAATCAGCCAAGATGAATGACTTTAAAAGTGGTAAAATCTCTCAAAGCCAGGTATATCTGGCTAACAAACACATACGGGGAACAGGTTATAAAAACAGATCATTTTCCCATTATTACTAAAAACTACAGAATGGTTTGGCAGGATTATTGCAAAGAATTTCAACTATTTGGCTCTTAAGCAGTAAGAGCTAAATAAAAGCAAAGCCAAGCATTAAAAAAAAAAGAAAGACATAAAAGTATTTCTTGTGCATTGCTATCCTAAAATTAACTTGACGTCGGTAATAGCGACATACTATTTTCAACTATAAAATGAATTGTGTACAAGAAGATAAAGAGGCCAAAAGCAGTATGCTACACGGCTCAAGGATTATGAATATTTTATAAAGTTGAGACAGCAGTTGTGTATTCTTTAGACCAAGATTTCAGAGAGCTCCAGGCAGTAAGTATTTGGGAGAAATGAAGAGATGAACTACATAATCTGGTCTTGAGTCAACAACAGAGGAAGAAAATAGGTTTTATTTCCCAAGTACCTAGCACAGAAGGAATTTGAGGTAGACCTCCTTACCCTAAAAGATCCGTTATTATGTTTCAGTCTGGTGGACTTATGGATAATTTTGGCTTATTCTTTATATGCTTATGTATTTTGGCAAATAATGTTGGTCACCTATCCATCAGCCATTTACTCGCTTTTGAGACTCTAACTTTGTGAGATGGAAGGATTTTCTGGTATGAAGTGACTGGTATAAAAGAGGGCATGACAACCTGTTTAGGCAAGATGATACAGAGCAAAGCTTTGTAGAGGATTCTAGAAAAGATTTCCCTCTTTGAAGAACTGGAACAAAACAAGAATTTTTTCCAGCACATTTCCTGATTCCTGCTTGGGATACTGTTGTATGAAGACACAGTGCTTTGAGCCATAATAGTCATCTTGTCACCAAGAGGATGTATTAACAGCAAAGATAGTAGAAAAGTGAGTGGGAAAAGCCCAGGTCCTTGATGACACTGCTTACATATCAGACAAATTCAGGAGCAGCCTAGTTTCAGGTGTAAACAGTGAATGATCTTATACAGCTCAAGCTGCTTTTAGCTGGGTATTTCGTTACTTTCAATGGATCACATTTCAAAACTCACTACAAAGATACAGTAATCAAGACAGTGTGGTTCTAGCATAAGGGTAGATATACAGACCAATGAAACAGAGTCAAGAGTCCAGAAATAAACCCTCACATTTATAGTCAACTGATTTTTGACAAAAGTGCCAGTGTAGTGCTCGCTTTGGCAGCACATATACTAAAACTGGAACGATACAGAGATTAGCATGGCCCCTGTGCAAGGATGACAGGCAAATTCGTGAAGCAGTCCATATTTTTTCAGGATGGGGAACACGTGTACACCCATGACGAATTCATGTTGATGTACGGCAAAACCAATACAATATTGTAAAGTAATTATCCTCCAATTAAAATTAATAAATTTATATTTTTTAAAAAGCTAGGAATAAAACCACCATATGACCCAGCAATCCCATTACTAGGCATATGCCCTGAGGAAAACAAAATGGAAAAAGGCACATGTACCCCAGTGTTCACTGCAACACTATTTACAATAGGTAGAACATGGAAGCAACCTAGATGTCCACTGACAGATGAATGGATAAAGAAGCTGTGGATGATTCTTGTTGATGTATAAAAGAAAACCCACAAAATTCTGTAAAGCAATTATCTTTCAATTAGAAAAATAAATTTAAAATTCTGGGGGAGAAATGTTAAAGAAAAAAAGAAGTCACCCTTATCATCCAGTTATTTCTATACCACTTACCCACTAGTCCAAACCCCTTTGTCTTGACAGTTGTTCACAAATTTATTGTTTCTTTGTCCAAAAGTTATGAATGTCTTGCTCTGGTCACTTACTCTGACCCTTTGTTTTCTTGTGAAGTCTCCTGTGTACATGTAAAAATTCAATAAAATTTACATGTTTTTCTAAAAAAAAAAAAAGTGCCAGTGTAATCCTATGGGAAACACAGTCTTTTTCAAAGTGATGCTGGGACACCTAGAATTAACCTGAAATCCTACCTCACACCATTAATAAAAATTAACTCAACATTGACCACAGAACTAAAAGTCAAAGCTAAATCTATAAAATTCTTAGAAGAAAACAGAATAATATTTATATATTTATGATACTGAGTTTGGCAGTAGTTTCTTAGATATGCCATAAAAAGCATAAGTAACAAAAATAGATAAACTGGTCTCATCAAAATGAAAAACTTTTGTGCTTCAAAAAATGCTATGAAAAAAATGAAAAGACAAGCCATTAACTGGGAGAAAATATTTATAAATCTTATATCTACTAGGAACTTACATACCAAATATATAACGAAATACACTCAATCATAAAAAGACAAGTAGCCCAGTGAAAAAGTGGGCAAATGATTTAAAGATACATTTCTTTAAAGCAGATATACGAATCCCTAGTAAGCACATGAAGAAGCACTCAACACCATTAATCATCTGGGAATCAAAAATCAAAACCACAATGATATATACCACTTCATAGCTATTAAAATGGTGATGATAAAAAAATGCACGGTAACAAGTGTTGGCGAGGCTATGGAGAAATTGGGACATATGTGTTGTTAGTGGTCATGTAAAATCATGTAGCTGCTGTGGAAAAGATTGTCTATTTCTTAAAAGGTTAGCCATAGAATTTGAATGTAACCCAAAAATTCCATTCGTAGGTATAAACCTCAAATAAGTGAAAACAAGTGTTTTTTAAAACTCTTGAATGAATACTATTCACAATAATCTGAAGGTATAAACAACCCACGTGTCCATTAGCTGATGAGGAGATTATAAAAGGTAGTAGGTCCATATGAGGAGCCTGGTGGGCTGCTGTCTCTGGGGTCACACAGGGTCGGACACGACTGAAGTGACTCAGCATCAGCAGCATGTCCATATAGTGTGATATTTAGCAATAAAAAGAAATGAGGTAAATATCCAAAAAACTGAAAATATTTCCTCACAGAATAACTTGGACACAAATGTTCATTGCGACTTCTTCATAAGAGCTAAAAGTGAAATCAACTCAAACGTTACTTGATGAGTGGCTATATAACACATGGTATAACTTTCTGGGTGGTCCAGTGGCTAAGACTCTGCACTCACAATGCAGGGGGCCCAGGTTTGATCCCTGGTCAGGGACCTAGATCCCCCATGTCACAACTAAGGATCCTGCATGCCTGAATGAAAATCAAAGATTCTGCATGCTGCAACTAAGTCCTGACACAGTCAAATAAAAAAAAAATTTTTTTTTAAACAAAAGAATGGAGTAGATACACACTATATTATGGATGAATCTTGAAAACATTCTGAGAAATATAACAAGCTAGACAAAAAGGCCATAAATACAGAGAGAGAAGGTGCACTGGGGGTCATCAAGTGACTGGGGGGATGAAATGGGGAGTGACTGACAATGGGCATGGAGTTTCTTTGCAGGGGAGCGGGGGCAGTAATGAAAATTATCTATAATTAAATAGTAGTGATAACTGCACAACCTTGTGATTATATTAAAAAAACACTAAATTGTACACTTTAAAAGGGTGAATTTTGTGGTACATAAATAAATCAAGCAATCAGTAAAAAGTAAGTAACCCCTCTAGAAAAGGGTTTATGCTACACATGCATGAATCTTAAAATCACTATATTAAGTGTAAGAAGCCAGTCATAAAAAAAACACATATTTTACAATTCCATTTATCTAAAATGTCCAGATCAGGTAAATCTACACATATAGGAAGCAGATTAGCGGTTGCCTAGGACTGAGGGCGTAGAAGGCAATGGCACTCCACTCCAATACTCTTGCTTGGAAAATCCCATTGATGGAGGAGCCTGGAAGGCTGCAGTCCATGGGGTCAGGAAGAGTCGGACACGACTGAGTAACTTCACTTTCACTTTTCACTTTCATCCATTGGAGAAGGAAATGGCAACCCACTGCAGTGTTCTTGCCTGGAGAATCCCAGGGATGGGGGAGCATGGTGGGCTGCCATCTATGGGGTCGCACAGAGTCAGACACGACTGAAGGGACTTAGCAGCAGCAGCAGGAGGACTGAGGGAGTTTGGAGGAAGGGGTGAGGGAAACAAGTGACTTCAAATGAGTACAGGGTTTCTTTTTAAGACAATGAAAATACTTCAGTTAGAATGTAGTGATGGAGGCACAACTTCATAAATATAATAAAAGCAATTGAAGTATATACTTTAAACAGGTGAGTTTTATGGTATGTGAACTACATCTTGGTAAAGTTACAACCAAAAAAAAAAAAGGGTTAAAAAACACAGAACACTTTCCGTGCTGTGCCTGACCAGAGATCTAATCCGGGCCCTTTGCAATGAAAGTGCTGAGTTTTTCTTTTTAAGACAATGAAAAAACTTCAGTTAGAATGTAGTGATGGAGGCACAACTTCATAAATATAATAAAAGCAATTGAAGTATATACTTTAAACAGGTGAGTTTTATGGTATGTGAACTACATCTTGGTAAAGTTACAACCAAAAAAAAAAAAGGGTTAAAAAACACAGAACACTTTCCGTGCTGTGCCTGACCAGAGATCTAATCCGGGCCCTTTGCAATGAAAGTGCTGAGTCCTAACCACTGGACTGCTAGAGAATTCCCATAAAACACATCTAAATCCTTTTCCTGTATTTGCTAAATATTCTACAATGAGCATGCAATATTTATATCTTCAGAAAAAGGAGTTAACATTTTTTCTTGATTGGACAAAATACCTACAGCACAAAACAAAGTAAAAAGAAAAGCTGGAAAAAAGTACTGTAAGTGAATTTCATTGTGAAACAGAGTATATGTGGATAGAAAAAAACTAAAGGAAAATGTATCAAATCATTGACAATAGTGATTTCTGAGCTGGGAGCACTGAAAGAGTTTAATTTATTCTGGGAGATGCTTTCTTTCTCTGGTTTTCTCTATCAGCAAATATTGCTTTTCCGTTTCTAATTTTGAAATGCACATGTAATCATATAAGAGGCTATTCAGTGAATGAAATGTCAGTCTCTCTTTCATCCTTGTTCCCCAGCTCCTCATTTCCAAGGTTTCCATGTAAGGTTTCTCAAGTTGTTTACTGTATGACAGCGTCTGGCTTAGGGTAGTGAGTGCAGGTTATAACCTAGCCTGCCTGGGCTCTGTTGGATAAGCCATAACTCAGGATTCTGAGGAAAGAGCCCTTTTTGTCTTAACCACACAAAAATGATATGTAGGTGGCAGCTTTGCCCTTTCCCTTCCCCTAAAGGGGAAACCTCTAGACAGTCTATGTTCTCTAAAAAAAGACCGTATGTGTAAAGAAGGCTGAACGCCGAAGAATTGATGCTTTTGAGCTGTGGTGTTGGAGATGACTCTTGAGAGTCTCCTAGACTGTAAGGAGATCTAACCTGTCCATTCTGAAGGAGATCAGCCCTGGGATTTCTTTGGAAGGAATGATGCTAGAGCTGAAATTCCAGTACTTTGGCCACCTCGTGCGAAGAGTTGACTCATTGGAAAAGACTCTGATGCTTGGAGGGATTGGGGGCAGGAGGAGAAGGGGACGACAGAGGATGAGATGGCTGGATGGCATCACGGACTCGATGGACGTGAGTTTGAGTGAACTCTGGGAGTTGGTGATGGACAAGGAGGCCTGGCGTGCTGCGATTCATGGGGTTGCAAAGAGTCAGACACGACTGAGCGACTGAACTGAACTGAACTGAGGTAGGTAAAAGTTATTCAGGAAGAATAAAGAAATAGCAGGTAAAGGCAATACAATAAAATGAGAATCTACATATTAATACTGCAAGAGAAGCCTTTCAAGGTAGTATGGTAAAACCGGATTTAAGGGGAGAAAAACATATTTTGAACAAACAAGTCCTAAGGAAAGAATTCTAACTGCAACAATGGTTGGGCTGTTTTCCATATCAACAGTCCACAATTCACACACATAGCTTAAGGAGCAAATGAGATTGGTTGTATCCGTTGCCAAGTGCGTTGATATTTGGTACTTCACTCATCACAGTCCCTTTGGCTTAGAAGAGCAAGCTGGTGTGTGTGTCGTCCAGCATCCACTTCGGAAAGCCTTAGGATTTTAATCTGCTGAGAAACCTCAGAGCGAGTGTCCCCATGTGAAACCTGGCACTTCTACTTCATTCACTTTTGTGTTCCTTCAAAACTGGGTGCATTGATCAAACAGAAAAGTGAAAGAACGTGAACTCGCTCAGTCGTGTCCAACTTTTAGAGACCCCAACTTTTAGAGACTGCAGCCTACCAGGTTCCTCCGTCCATGGGATTTTCTAGGCAAAAATACTGGAGTGGGTTGCCATTTCCTTCTCCAGAAATCCTACGGCATTTTATTAATTGGTGCTCTAATATCTCTATATTCATTCAACTTGGTCTAAAGTTTCTGCTTGACATAAAGTGATGGTTACATCAGTAAATAATTCAAATGGCAAGATCTAATTATGACTTTCTCAATAACCTTTTAACCACTATTTCCGTTTCAGGTTTTGTCTTGTTACAGGAAGCCATATTGGGCTTCCCTAGAAGCTCAGCAGTAAAGAATCTGCTTGTAGTGCAGGAGACGCAGGAGATGCGGGCTGGATCCCTAGTTCGGGAAGATCCCCTAGGGGAGGAAATGGCAACCCACTCCAGTATTCTTGCCTAGGAAATCACATGGACAGAGGAGCCTGGCAGGCTGCAGTCCATGTGGTCACAAGAGTCAGACATGAGTTAGCAACTAAACCACCACTGCCATCAACTGTAAGCTCGTGCTGGTCTTCTTTTGGGTTCCAGCTCTTTTGCCTCAGGTTCTTTGTATTTGCTGTTCCTTCATTCCTGAACATTCTTTTCCACCTTAGGATTTCATCCAATAAATCCCAGATTATCTTTCAAGCCTTAGATCAAATGTTGTTCCCCTGAAGCTGGTGTGGCTCCATCACACCAGCTTGATCCTTCCCTCTCATAATACCCATCACATTTAAAATTACCTACTTAAAGCCTGATTTCACCACCAGACCATATGCTCCGTGAAATGTAAAAGCAATCATGGCCCTACAGAAGGAGAGCCTTTTCTCATTAAAAAAGAAAAAAAAAACAAAACAAAACTGGATGTAATTTAAGAGAGAACTTACGATGGTTTGAGAGCCAAGAATAATAAGGCTTGGAACCTACTCCCTACGTCTGGAAGCATTTTCCAAGGAAGAAAAGGGGAGAAACACAGAGCTGGTATATTGGATTAGGGCAAATCACTGGATGAAAACCAACAATGGGGTAAAACAGTTGAGACCCAGGAAAGTGTTCAGATGGCTTAAGTGTGAGATCCTTTTGCTCAGAAAGAAAGTGATGTGTAAGACCTCTGGCACTGAACCATCTTAATTTGAATTTGACCTGATTCAAATGGGTCTTGACAGTAGCTGCAGGGATTATCTGAGACATATTTGTCCTCCTAAGTGGCTTAGTTCTCTAAACCCCCTTTCAAGAGTGCTTTGGGACACTCAGAAACTCATTCTTTTTCTACAACTTCAAGTTATGCTATGAGCAAGATAAGAAGACTTGAAGTCATTAGCCTGGTGGATTTGTTCTCTGTTTCTATTTCTAAAACAGAATACTTATGTCTGTTAACTGATTAAACAAGAGTGGAGTCAATGTCAACAGTTACTGGCATTCTTTACCTGTTTGGAATGCCATTTTCCATATACACTATTCTACAATTTTAGAGAAAGTAAAGAATTAAAGTAAATAAGCTATTCAGAATAGAAATAAACAAAATACAAACATTCTATTTACACGTTAAAGTGCAACTACCGTGATAAAGTGTAACTACTGTGAACATCAGATAATGATTAAGGTGGGGAAGATTTTTCAAAAGCCCATCATCTGTACTTAAGTACAGTTGTGTGGAAAGAAATACATCTAGATTAATTAAATTTCTTTCCACAACCATGAAAGCTTATGGAACCTCTTTTACTATTCCATCCAAGTAAACTGTTATACATGGTAAAGGGGAGTGGGTATGTACCATCAGGGACTAGGGGGAGGTTCCTAAAAACTTTTACCCATCAGAAATCAATACACAATTTTTAATCTAAAAGTACATGTAGATGTACTCTTTATCCTGTATCTTTGATTTTCTTTATCCTGTATCTTTGACTTTCTTTCCAAAAATAAAGTAAAACGGTTCTCCCAGAAGACGCACATGTTTAGTTTTGGTTTCCCACAATCTCTCAGGACATCTCCCAATACACTGATGAAGAGAATGCATTACTCCAAGTATAACAAGCACAGAGGCAGACACTGGGGGATAGAATTGTTATAATCTGTACAGACTTCAGAACAGCTTTTTGCTTAACAAAAAAAAAAAGGTTTCCATCAGTAAGTGATTAAACACGGCAGTCTACGTAGAAACACTTCTGGAATCTCAGAGACTCCTGTTATTGTACAAGCCACATTATAGTGAATTTGTAATTTCTCATTTCTAACCAACTATTATGGTAATGAGGCTATTATCCAAAATTGATTCCATCCCCAAATGATTAGCCTAAACTAGTTAGGATAATCCTGTCTTCTCACCGAATGATTCCCATCCAGTCTTGGCTATTAAGACCTAAGGGAACGTCTCCTGAGGGGCCCTCTGGAAACCTTGCTGGGGAACGGCTAGAGCCCTCTTGCTGCCATTTTGCAAATGAAGCCGATACAGAAGCTTACTTTGATCAAGACAATTACCAAGAAGAAAACCTGGGGCTTCCAAGTATTGTGTGTATGTGTTAGAGGATGTGTCAGGATGCCTGCTTATATGTCTCCTTTTTAAAATTAAGCCAACTAAAAATATGCGAGGCTTCTCTACTTCAGGAAATCTTTAACGATACACTCCACGTTGGACTGGAAGCTTTGTCAAGGGCAAGAGGTATGATTTATATTTCTTTGTATTTCAGAGACTAATCTAATATCCCATATATTGTTCTTGTTTAATTGCTAAGTCGTCTTTGACTCCTTTGCAACCCCCAGGACTGTAGCCTGCCAAGCTCCTCTACCTATGGGATTCTCCAGGCAAGAATACTGGAATGGGTTGCCATTTCCTTCTCCAGGGGATCTTCTAGACTAAGGGATCAAACTCCCATCTCTAGCACTGGCAGGTGGAGGGTTCCTTACCACTGAGCCACCAGGGAAGCCCATTCCATATATAATAGGGGCTTAATTAACATATACAGGGCTAAATTAAACCAGTTCTCAAGCTTATTACATACAAAGTGAATTTCTCAGTCAATCTTAGACTTCTTGGACATCTAAGACCAAGGAGCAAGCCAGATGACAGACACTATGACATTAAGGTAGCTGATGCTTATTCATGTCAGGTACAGTTGACTTCAATATATTATTTATACCATACCTGACATACAGCACTCAAAAGGGATAAGGATATAGTGAGATACAAGTGTGGAAATGGCTGGTTGAAGAACAGCTGAAGAAGATCCAAAGGGATTATTTTGTTTCACAAATCCTGGAACGTCTGGATTAGAGGAAATTTAAGTATAGTATGCAAGAAGCAGGAGGAACAGCACTGTGTATCTGTGAGGACATGCCAGTAGCAGACAGACGTGTAGAAAACCCAGTGGATTCTGTGCGTAAAGCTAAAGGGCTAGCTAAGATCCACACCACTACATTATGTGAACTGCTCAGATCACAGAGGTGCTTTGAGATCTGGCATGATTTCAGGGGCCTGAAATGGGCACAGACATTTCTTGGAAAAGACCGACTCCTTCATGATATTCTTTAGAAGTTGTGTTTCAGACACTGCCATAACGAATTTCACACTCACCAACCCACCCTAATGTCCAATAACTCAGAAGGACTGTCACCATCCTTATTAAAAAACTGGCCTAAGAAGCTGGGCGGATATGGAATCCAGAGGAAAAGGGACAATGACTTATGATTATCTCTTCAAGTACATCATCACTGGGGAAACAGGTGTGGGGAAGTCATGTCTCCTTCTGCAGTTTACAGACAAACAGTTCCAACCACGGTCCACGAGTTCACAACAGGTTTAGAGTTTGGGGCCCGTATGGTCAGCACTGATGGAAAACAAATCAAGCTGCAAATCTGGGATATGGCTGGACAAGAATCCTTCTGTTCTATCACCCATTCCTGCTACAGGGGAGCAGCCGGTGCGCTACTGGTGTGTGACACTACAAGGCGTGAAATCTTCAACCACCTGACCTCACGGTTAGAGGATACCCAGCAACACTCTAGTTCCAACATGGTTATCATGCTGATTGAGCAAAAGAGTGACTTAGAGACCTGGAGGGGTGTGAAGAGAGAAGAAGAAGGCTTTGCTCGGGAACATGGACTTATATTCATGGAAACTTCAACCAAAACAGCCTGCTGTGTTGAGGAGGCCTCCATTAACACAGCCAAAGACATATATAGGAAAATCAGCAGGGTTTATCTGATGTCCACAGTGAGGCAAATGGAATTAAGATTGGCCCCCAGAAGTGTATTTCAACCTCACTGGGACCCAGTGCCTCCCAGTGGGACTCTCGAGTGACACGGGAGCTGACTGTGTCTGCTGCTCAGCAACTGGCCTGGACTCTTTTTTTTTTTCCTTCCTGGAACAGCTTCAGATCAATAGGCTTAAAGAAAGAGGTCTTACATGCTTTGGCTGAGAAAAGCCTCTTTTCAAGGTGTGATGTTTCGCCTCTCCACTTAAAGACCAGGGGAGAATCTGGGCCGTTATTGACCTGTCCTTCAGGGATGTGAGCACTCCCTATAAATTAGGGTTCTTATCCTCCTGTTTTAATTTGTAAAATGTTAGGGTCAAAGCTGATTGTCATGGCATTTCAAAAGTAAATTCTTTATAAGCAGATACAGTCTACTCCCCAACAAGAATTAGTAACGAAAGTCTAGGACATTCTGCTTAAGCCCTTGAGGTGACTGGGATCTGGCTGCCCTTTGGGCCGTAGGGCCTCAGTCTAGGGATTTCACTGAGGTTTTTCACTTGCCACTATGCAATTGCTGCAGAAGGCAGTTCCTTCTACTTGAACTGCTCAAGGATGAAGAACACTTCTCCACCATCCCATTTCTAGCTTCTCTGTTTCAGAGTAACTACAAGACTTTTGAGAGCAGTGGAGTTGCTCCTGGACCTATAGCCACTTCCTATCATTATCTACAGAAAACATCTTACCCTGTTTGTTTTGTTTTAGGGACCAGACCTAACATTATAAGTCAGTGTCTTTCACCAAATAGACTCCTACAGTTTTATCCCACTCACTTCTTAAGGAGACCTATCTAGTCTTTCTATCAAGCTAATCTGCTTACTGTACATGACATATGTGCTTCCACTTCTACGCCTCTGCACATGCCCTGCTGCACACTACTGTTATACTCACGAAGTCCATATTTTTTTCCTTTGGAAAGCCTTCCTGGACTGACCTAGGGGCTTCTGAACACTTATCGACACAGTACCTTTTAGCTTTCAAATACTGTTTATTCATAAGTATATTTATTTGTATTTATGTTACTTTGTGAGTATGTTTTATAGTAGCTTTGTGTGTGGAACCTGTCTCCCCACACAGGTTGTAAGCTCCCTGGGAGCAGGAACCCTGGTATCCTTCTACTTCCTCCACCGTTCCTTCATAGTGCCTAGTGCTACTCCTGTATCACTGAATTTGACGGACAAAGACTTGGAACAGATTTAGTTTAGGGTGCAGAGGAAACAAAAGGCCTTACAGTCATCTCTTTGTAATTCCATCTCAGTCTCTTCCATCTGCTTACCCTGGATTCTATATTGCTCTTCTCCCTTTCCCATCTCTCCCTTCCCTGGCTCTTTGCCTCCATTTCATGCAGCATACAATAAAGTGGCCTGCTTCCAAGCAGTCAAATAAGTGGATACTTCTCCATTTGAAGAGCATACAATACTAACCTAGTCAAGTATGCCTTTAATGTACTTATCATGCAGCCTTCTGAGTCAGTTGCTATACTGATGTCTCATTTCTTCCACAGCACTGTGGTCTTGTGAATTTTTCTCTCTCTCTCTCTTTTTTTTGGGTTGTCAATGAATTATTTCATTATTAAATATATGTATGTATCCAAGCTGCTCATAAAAAAAAAAAAATGGCCTAACTGAGCAATTGCTTTTATTGAGCAAGGAAGGAATACATGTAATAGGAAATGCAGCAGGGGATGCCACGTAAGGGAGCTTTCTACCAGAGGCCCTTTACTAGCAAAGAAAACACGTTCAGTGACAAGGATTTCAACAAGGAAGAGGAGAACATTTTCTCACTAGATAAGTGGAAGAGTAGACCCCATTCCTGCCATTACTGCTGCCCCCTGAGACTATGAGATATCAGGAACTATTCAAATACAGTCACAGGATCCTTCACAGAGAAGAGAAACAGGTTCAACAGGTTTTCCAGTGTAGAAATTTTAAATATGCATCTAACACAATCACATGGAAAATCAAAGTGGCTTAAGGACATGGTCAGACCTTACAAGTTCATATGTACTTTATCTGTGAAATATAGCATTCTTCCTTTATTTCATATACATACACATGTGCACACTCACATATCTGCACATGCGTGCATACACACACACACTGGTTCCCCTTTGCACATTTTAATTCTACCTAGAATCAGAGACAGGTCTATTCCTAAACATATTTTTTTCTAGATCCTTTGTTTAAAAAAAGTCAAACAGGAAATACATCAGTTCAGTTCAGACAGTCATTTCTGACTCTTTTCGACCCATGCATTGTAGAATGCCAGGCTTCCCTGTCCATCACCAACTCCCGGAGTTCACTCAGACTCACGTCCATCGAATCGGTGATGCCATCCACCCATCTCGTCCTTGGTCGTCCCTTTCTCCTCCTGCCTTCAGTCTTGCCCATCATCAGGGTCTTTTCTAATGAGTCAGTTCTTCGCATCAGGTGGCCAAAGTTTCAGCTTCAGCATCAGTCTTTCCAAAGAATATGCAGGACTGATTTCCTTTAGGATTAACTGGTTTTGATCTCCAAGGGACTCTCAAGAGCCTTCTCCAACACCACAGTTCAAAAGCATTAATTCTTTGACACTCAGCTTCCTTTATAGTCCAACTCTCACATCCATACACGACTACTGGAAAAACCATACCTTTTACTAGATGGACCTCTGTTGGCAAAGTAATGTCTCTGCTTTTTATTTTTATTTTGTAAAATAAAATTTTTTCCATATCTGTGGATGACATTATTATCTATGAATAAAATCCCAAGGAAAAGAGATTGGAAAAGAAGAAATAAAACCACAACAACTGGACATGAAAAACTGAAAAATGGACTTCAGCACACACCTCACAACTTATAGAAAAGTAATTCAAAATGTAATGTACTTAAATCGTAATTTACATTTATTTATTTATTTTACAATTTGAATAGGGAAAATTTAATATAAAGAAGCATTAACTCTAGTGGGGGATTGAAGTAATGGGAGACTGGCTCATAAGGAGCAAAGAGAACTCTAAAGAACACAGGAATAGCAGAGATGAGCAGCAGTCACCATCTCTAGGGCCAAGGCAGAGCCCACAGGCAGGGAACAGATGTAGAGAAGGGCCACACCCCCAAGGCTTTGGTCCAGGCTTCCTTCCAAGGCTTTGGTCCAGGCTTCCTTGCTCCCTGGATGGTGGAGAAGTTCTCTGAAGCCACAGTGTCTCTGCTTTTTAATATGCTGTCTAGGTTGGTCATAGCTTTTAATTTCATGGCTGCAGTCACCATCTGCAGTGATTCTGGAGCCTCCCAAAATAAAGTCTGTCACTGTTTCCATTGTTTCCCCATCTATTTGCCATAAAGTGATGGGACCGGATGCCATGATCTCAGTTTTCTGAACCCCATTAACAATATGAAAGGAAATACATGGCAGAATTATTTTTTCCCATGAGTTTTCTGCCCAATAATGTAATTCTGAAAAATTAAAAATGTATAGCCCTTCTAATCTAAAAATCTTTTTTATAGCTTTATTTTCTTTCATACAAAAGATGAAATGAATGTGATACTACATTTAAACTGTTTATGAGTTGGAAGTATCAGACATCACTTCTCCTACTGTATATTGATTTTTTTGTTATGAAGCATCCAAGCATCCATTAAGCATTTCATCTTCACCACAACTATGAAACAGGTATTATTGCTACCTCCATTTTACAGATGGCAAAGCTGAGGCTTAGAGAGGTTAGAAGGTGGCAGGGTAGATTCAGAGACTTGAAAAACTCACCCAAAAGCCGAGAGTTAGGATGGAGCAGTGAATTTAGTACTTTGTGCTGAATAAATATGGGTGCAGGGTACATCAAGAAAGACAAAAAGCCAAGTTCACATGAGCAGCTGGGAATGAGGACATCAACAGAGGAGGACAAGGCCTAGGGAAAGGTGAGTTCACAGTTCATAACCCCAAACTCCACAGGGATGGAAGAAGGTGCAAGAGACCTTGTTATGCCCACTCCTGTCCTGAGAGGGCAGGGACCACGACTACCTGCCTAAGCGGATTTCACTACCTAACTCTCTACCTTCAGGGCTCGTCACAGTGCTCACACGGTAACAGGCAACTAAAGAAAGCCTGCCAAAGCAGGCAGGAATGAGTTAGAAATGCAGTCCAGGAGCCCAGGGGAGAAATTTGGGGTGCCAGCTTTATTTGTTAAAGCTGTTTGCATAATTCTGAGTTAAGCAAAACAGGATATTTATGGGCTTTTGCGATGAAACTGGGGAACAGGCAGGATCGAACACACCGTGTAGATGCCAAGAACTTTTTCTTTCTCCTTGCCCTGGCCACTGCTTCCATTGCGGGGTTCACTCATTCTTTTGGGTGTGCTATCTCAGCAAGGTGAAAATTACAACCAAAGGCAGGCAGCTCCAGGTACATATCATTGAAAAAGTGAAGTGAAGTGAAAGTCACTCAGTCGTGTCCAGCTCTTTGCGACCCCATGGACTAAACAGTCCATGGCATTCTCCAGGCCGGGATACTGGAGCGGGTATCCTTTCCCTTCTCCAGGGGATCTTCCCAACCCAGGGATCGAACCCAGGTTTCCCACATTGCTGGCAGATTCTTTACCAGCGGAGCTACAAGGGAAGCCCATTATAGCCTATTAATCAAAGAGGAAAGGACACTCCCTGCCAGCTCCCATAGGTTAAGTCATGCAAAGGATGCTGAATGATTCTCATAAGGATTGTGGCCAGTTGTGGCCAGGGCTCAGGGAGGAGGTGTAAGTGTAGTGACTGGCTCAGCCAGAAGCAGGAGCCCTTCCACAGTCCAGGAGGGCAGGGTATCTTGATTGGCAGGCCCCTACTGAACAACTTGGTTGAAAGTGTGGAGAGAACTTTTCTTGCGGTGAAGAAAGTTCCCGTACCAGAGGAAGGAGATAATGCGCTGCCAAGAAGCAGAAACAACGTATGTTTTCTACAAAGCCTCTTGCCCAGGAGGCAAACCAACCCCCAAGCTTAGGCAGAACCAAGGCTGAGCTACAGTCCCAAAGCTCTGGAACACACCATGACATCAAGCTTACTCCAATATCTTATTCCCCAGTCCTTCCCTCATTTGTGCCAGAAATTAAACAATCCATGGTATCTGGCTTTCTAGTGGGATTCCCTGGTGGCTCAGTGGTAAAGAATCCACTTGCTAATGCAGGAAATGCAGGTTTGATCTCTGGGTTGGGAAGATCCCCTGGAGGAGGGCATGGAAACCCATTCTAGTATTCTTGCCTGGAGAACCCCATGGACAGAGGAGTCTGGCGGGCTGTAGTCCATGGGGATCATAAAAGAATTAGACACGACTGAGTCACTTAACAACAATGACAAATTAGGTTTCTGGTCTGCAGAAAGGGCGTTTTGGTTCCATGACAGCCCATCCAACTGAAATTTTAATGGAACTTGGTTCCTCTCGGTGAAAGAGTACCCTAAGACATGCACCATATGAACAGTAACAGCCTTTATATTAATGTGATTTTAAATAATATTATCTTCTGTTTTCAATGTTTGCTTATATAGCACCTTGGGTATAATACTTATTAAATTCTTTATCTGTTCCAGGAAAGAGTACATTGCTTTTTTCACTCAAAAAATATCAGCAACACCACATTATTAATTTTATTGAAATCCCATAAACCTAAAAACTTAAACCATCATTAAAAAGGTCCTCATCACTGCCATTTGGGAAGGCAAATCTTACACTATTTCCAGAAGTGGGACACAAAAAAATCACAAGGTGCAAATGCTAAAACCTTTCCCAAGGTCGGCTTAATGTTTTTAAATGACCAAAGGCATACTCAACACTCTCAATGGCTCAACGTTTAAAGCCCCAAATTTGATGAACAATGGCTCTTGGAAAAGCTCGGCAGGATTCCAGTCAACACTACTGCGGTGCATAAAACTTTGCTGTCAAGATGCCAATGGTGTGAAGCTCAAAGAAACTTTCCCAGGGCATCTGGATTCTTCCAGTGAATAGCTATCATTCCTTACAGTTCAGATGCTCCCTAGCCAGTAAGAAGGAGCAAGTCTCTCTAACCAACTGCCCCCCCCCCATTTCCTTTGTAAAATATTCACTTTCCTCCTGGCCTCTTTTCCAATTTCTGGAGAAAAAAGTAGCGAGAAACTGCTAAGCGATGCCACTTTCTCATTTGCAACTTCCCTGTCACCTTCTCAGGAGCTGGTTCCATCAGGGTCAGTTTTGTGGCAGTAAATAAGGTCTATGGGGCAGGTCCTCACACCTGTCAATGGATACTGTCTTTAGCCAGTTCCTACGCACTGGGGTTTATATTTATGGTTCAGCAGGTATCTGCTCCAGCATTTGAAAGGAGAATCTTTTAGAAACTTCCTGGAATTCGGCTTGTTTTAAGGAAGATGTGGTGATAGAGATACCTCCATTTCAGTTCCTGGCAACACTGTATATGTGTTTTTACCTATTATGAATTCAGCAGGAGCCTGGCTAAAGAGAATGGATTAGCCATGGGAGAGAAAGAGCAGGAACAGTGTCAGTGCTTCTACCCAGGAAGCCACTCAGTGAGAATGACATTGACATGCTACTCGAGAATATTCTCAGTGGGCCTCAGTTCCTGGGTACCTCTCACAGCGTGAGCACTGCACAGTGTAATGAATCTCTTAAGGAAAAAGAGGTGGAGGCGTTTTTTCATATAACATGATTCCTTATCGCAAGCTAACAACTTCATCTAGTGCTTAATCAAAGAAACAGAAAACAGTGGATTAAGTTCCAACTCTGGACTTAAAGGGAGATAGCGTGTCCGTCTCTGACATGGCAACCCAAAGGATGTGCAAGGATTATTTATAAACATGATTGCTGACTTTGGTGATTCTCTGGACCACAGATGGAAAATAGTTTCTACTTCAATGCCAACTCTGATAGATTGGTAGCGGCAGCCTGGGCATTGTTTTGAAGAATCTGAGGCTCAGTTGGAAAGAGTGCGGTGATTGATTAACAGTGTCTCTCAGGGCTCCAGAAACAGGGAGGGGCCACAGAAGTGTCAACGTGGACCAGGCTGTGAGTGAGATTGTTTTTCCTTTACAAACATCAGGCACTTGATTTCTTTTTTTTCTTCCTAGAGTCCAGGCATTGAGAGGTTTTTACTCCTGGCCACATGAAGAAAAAGGTGTTAGGGGTTTGTGGAGGAGTATATACTGATCTTACTGACGTAGATCAGGAACTGTCACTGCTGTTTAGTTGCTCAATCGTGTCCAACTCTTTGCAACCCTGTGGACTGTAGCCTGCCAGGCTCCTCTGTCCATGGGATTCTCCAGGCAAGAATACTGGAGAATACTAGGTTGCCATTTCCTTCTCCCAGGGGATCTTCCTGACCAAGGGATCGAACCCAAGTTTCTTGCACGCAGGTGGATTCTTTACTGCTTAGCCACCACGGAAGGCCCAGATCAGGGACAGAGAGCTAATATTTTTGCCTTGGCAGGACATACAGTCTCAGTTGTGCCTGTTCAACTCTGTTACTATAGTGGGAAGCTAGCCAGAGACAATCCATGTATGAATGGTGTGGCTATGTGCCAATAAAACTTTATTAAAACAAAAACAGGCCATGGCCAGTTCATACCAGATCAAGATTATAAGAGCTATGCGTAGGATATAACACAGATAAAATGGAAAGTGAAATCAGGAGGAAATATGTTTCAGAAAAATTTCTCTGGAAGTGATGGAGGATCCTGCATTTCTGGGACATGAAATATTTCTTTCAATTAATAACCAGCAATGCACACCCACCAACTTTCAGGGAGCATCTTAGCTAACAGAGAGCATAGCTGTGAAGGAGAGGGACATGGGACATGTACATTTTGAATGGAAAATGCTGTAAAACGGGGAAATGAAATCAGGAAGGTCACGGCTCATTGCACTGGCTGAGCAGGTTAGGTCTGGGTGGGTCAGGAAAAACAAGACCAGCTCTCCTCAGGTGGAGGCTACCAGCATCTGGAGATCCTGCATGTATATTGGCAGAGGGCCACGGTCACTTAAGAGCAAGGATGATGGGGTGGGCAGAGTTCAAGCAGGGAGGGGAAGAACTGGGCAGCTGGCCCACGAAGGTCCACTGAGGACAGAAGTTTAGAGTGTGTTTACACAGACAGAGGCTAGTGAAAGGCTGAGGTTTGAAGTTAGATTCCACCCAGTGTGGGGAAAAATCCTAGTTCTGCTCTATCTGCTCTACAGCCTTGGAGGAATTATTTACTCTGATTTGTCTTCTGTTAAATAGAGACGGTTAGATAGCATCACTGACTCAGTGGACATAAGTTTGAGCAAACTCCAGGAGTTAATGAAGGACAGGGAAGCCTGGCATGCTTAAGTCTACAGGGTCGCAAAGAGTCAGATACAACTCAGCACCTAAACTGACAACAAAATGGCGAGAACATCACCTCCTTTCAAGGTTATTAACAAGAAACACATACGCAGCATCTTTAGAAACAGTCCCTGGCTCTTAGTGGGGTTTTGGTGGTGTCTAGTCTTCTACCCTGCTTCATGGATCACTGCCTTGTCGTGGCAAAGGGGCTTGTATGACTCAACAAAGCTATGAGTCATGCTGTGCAGGGCCACCCAAGACGGATAGGTCATAGCAGAGAGTTCTGACAAAATGTGATCCACTGGAGAAGGAAATGGCAAACTACTCCAGTATAATGGCCATGAGAACCTCATAAACTGTATAAAAGGCCAAAAAGATATGACACCAAAAGATGAGTCCCCCAGGTTTCAAGGTGTCCAATATGCTACTGGAGAAGAGAGGAGGAGAATTACCAATAGCCCCAGAATGTATAAAGTGGCTGGGCCAAAGTGGATATGACAGTCAGTTGTGGATGTGTCTGGGAATAAAAGTAAAATCTGATGCTACAAAGAACAGTATTGTACAAGAACCTGGAATATCAGACCCATGGTTAAGGAGGAGATGGTAAGAATAAACATCAACATCCTAGGAATCAGAGAACTAACATGGGTGAGAATTGACAAATTTAATTCAGATGACCATTATATCTGCTACTGTGGGCAAGAATCCCATAGAAGAAATGGAGTAGCCTTCAAAATCAACAAAACAGTCTGAAATATAGTAATTGGATGCAACCTCAAAAATGACAGAATGATCTCAATTCCTTTTCAAGGCAAGACATTCAACAACACAACAATTCAAGTCTATGCCCCTATCACCAATGCCAAAGAAGCTGAAGTTGATCAGTTCTATGAAGACCCAGAACACCTAAAAGAAATGTTCTATTCATCATTGCAGATTGGAATGCAAAAGTAGGAAGTCAAGATGTACCTGGAGTAATAGGCAAGGGTGGCCTTGGAGAACAATAATGATCTCAATTCCTTTTCAAGGCAGACATTCAACAACACAACAATTCAAGTCTATGCCCCTATCACCAATGCCAAAGAAGCTGAAGTTGATCAGTTCTATGAAGACCCAGAACACCTAAAAGAAATGTTCTATTCATCATTGCAGATTGGAATGCAAAAGTAGGAAGTCAAGATGTACCTGGAGTAATAGGCAAGGGTGGCCTTGGAGAACAAAAATGAAGCAGGGCAAAGATTAACTGAATTCTGCCAAGAAAACATGCTAGTCATAGCAAACACCCTCTTCCAACAACACAAGAGACAACTATACACATGGATATCACCAGATGGTCAATACTGAAATGAAATTGATTATATTCTTTGGTGCCAAAGATGGAGAAGCTGTATACAGTCAGCAAAAACAAGGCCTGAACCTGACTGGCTCAGATCATCAGCTTCTCATGGCAAACTTCAGCTTAAACTATAGAAAACTAGGAAAAACAACAGGCCAGGAAGAGATGACTTAAATCAAATCCCATGTGAATTTATAGTAGAGGTAACAAATAGATTCAAGGGACCAGATTTAGTTAATGAGTTGCCTGAAGAATTATGGACAGTGGTCTGTAATATTGTACAGGAGGCAGTGAACAAAACCATCCTCCCCACCCCCCCAAAAGAAAAGCAGGAAGGCAAAGTGGTTATCTGAGGAGGCTTTACAAATAGCAGAAGAATAAAGAGAAGCAAAAAGCAAGGGAGAGAGGGAAAGGTACATCCAATTAAACATAGAGTCCCCCCAAAACAGCCAGAAGAGACAAGAAGGCTTTCTTAAATGAACAACGCTTAATAATAGAAGGAAACAACAAAAGGGGAAAGACTAGAGATCTCTTCAGGAAATCTGGAAACATCAAGGGAGCATTTCACCCAAAGATGGGCACAATAAAGGATAAAAATGGTAGAGACCTAGTAAACGCTGAAGAGATCAAGAAGAGATGGAAAGAATACACGGAAGAACTGTATAAAAAAGATCTTCATGAACTGGATTACTACAGTGGTGTGGTTAGTCACCCAAAGCCAGATATTCTGGAGTGCAAAGTCAAGTGGGCCTTAAGAAGCACCGCTGTTAATAAAGCTAGTGGATGTGATGAAATTTCAGCAGAACTATTCAAAACCCTAAAGGACGATGCCATCAAGGTTTTTCATTCATTATGTCAGCAAATCTGGAAGACTCAGCAGTGGCCACAGGACTGGAAAAGGTCAATCCTCATTCCAATTCCCAAGAAGGGTAGTATCAAAGAACATGCTAACCATCAGACAGTTGCACTAATCTCCCATGCTAGTAAGGTCATGCTTAAAATCTTGCATGCTACGCTTCAGCATTATGCAAACCAAGAACTTCCACATGTCCAAGTTGGGTTTAGAAAAGGAAAAGGAACTAGAGATCAAATCGCCAACATTCCCTGGATTATAGAGAAAGCAAGGGAATTTCAGAAAAACATCTATCTCTTGTTTCATCGATTACGATAAAGCCTTTGACTGTGTGGATCATGACAAACTGTGGAAAGCTCTTAGAGAGATGAAAATACCAGACCATCATACCTGTTTCCTGAAAAACCTGTATGCAGGTCAAGAAACAACAGCTGGAATCCCATTTGGAACAACTGACTGGTTCAAAATCCAGAAAAAAGTATGACAGGGCTATCTACAGTCACCCTGTGTTTAACCTATACAATAAGTACATCATGAGAAATGCCAGGCTGGATGAGTTAAAGGTGGAATCCAGATAGGCAGAAGAAACATCAACAACCTCAGCTTTGCGGATGATACAACTCTAATGGCAGAGAGCGAACAGGAACTAAAAAGCCTCTTGATGAGGGTGAAAAAGGAATGTGAAAGAGCTGGCTTATGACTAAATATTAAAAAAAAAAACAAAAAACTAAGATCATGGTATCTGGCCCCATTACTTCATGGCAAATAGAAGGGGAAAAAGCGGAAAGAGTGACAGATTTTCTCGTCTTGGGCTCCAAAATCACTGTGGATGGTGACTGCAGCCATGAAATCAGAAGACAACTGCTTCTCGGCAAGAAAGCGACGACAAACCTAGACGGTGTGTTGAAAAGCAGAGACATTACTCTGCTGACAAAGGTCCGTATAGTCAAGGTGGTGGTCTTCCCAGTGGTCATGTACAGTTGTGAGAGCTGGACTGTAAAGAAGGAAAAACACCAAAGAACTGATGCCTTTGAACTGTGGTGCTGGAGAAGACTCCTAAAAGTGCCCTAGACAGCAAGGAGACCAAACCAGGCAATCTTTAGGGAGAGCAACACTGAATATTCATTGGAAGGACTGATCCTGAAGCTGAAGCTCCAGTATTTTGGTCCTCTGATGAAAATAGATGACTCGTTGGAAAAGTCCCTGATGCTGGGAAAGACTGAGGACAGAAGGAGAGGAGGGTGTCAGAGGATGAGACTGCTGGATGGCATCACCAATGCCAGGAACATAACTCGGGCAAACTCCAGGAGATGGTGAAGGACAGGGAGGCCTGGCGTGCTCCAGTCCACGGGGTCGACAAGAATAGGACATAACTGGGTGACTCAACAAGACTAACAACATCCTCTTAACACCCAAAACTGTCTCAGCAAGACACTAGCTTTCACTGGGTTCAGCACTTATTAGGAAAGCAGAAGCCATGAAAGGAAGGAGTAGGTTGCCAGCAAATTCTGACTCAATCACTGTCCCAGAGCGATATGTTTAAACATCTCCCTTGAAGCTGGAGGGACAAATCGGCTGGGCCATGGAGAAATTTCAGAAAAGAATTCATGGAAAAGGAAAGTAACACAACTTTCAATTCAGTTCAGTTCAGTCACTCAGTCATGTCTGACTCTTTGCAACCCCATGAATCGCAGCACACCAGGCCTCCCTGTCCACCACCAACTCCGAGAGTTCACTCAGACTCATGTCCATCGAGTCTGTGATGCCAACCAGCCATTTCATCCTCGGTCATCCCCTTCTCCTCCTGCCCCCAATCCCTCCCAGCATCAAAGTCTTTTCCAATGAGTCAACGCTTCGCATGAGGTGGCCAAAGTACTGGAGTTTCAGCTTTAGCATCATTCCTTCTGAAGAACACCCAGGGCTGATCTCCTTCAGAATGGACAGATTGGATCTCCTTGCAGTCCAAGGGACTCTCAAGAGTCTTCTCCAACACCACAGTTCAAAAGCATCAATTTTTCGGCACTCAGCCTTCTTCACAGTCCAACTCGCACATCCATACATGACCACATTAGCATCATTCCTTCTGAAGAACACCCAGGGCTGATCTCCTTCAGAATGGACAGATTGGATCTCCTTGCAGTCCAAGGGACTCTCAAGAGTCTTCTCCAACACCACAGTTCAAAAGCATCAATTTTTCGGCACTCAGCCTTCTTCACAGTCCAACTCGCACATCCATACATGACCACAGGAAAAACCATAGCCTTGACTAAATGGACCTTAGTCGGCAAAGTAATGTCTCTGCTTTTGAATATGCTATCTAGGTTGGTCATAACTTTTCTTCCAAGGAGTAAGCGTCTTTTAATTTCATGGCTGCAATCACCATCTGTAGTGATTTTGGAAGTCTGACACTGCTTCCACTGTTGGAGGCTCTTAATTAGCAGGGCTCCATTTCCATGTGTCTAGAACAGAAAGTTTATGGTGACTCTGGGCTGGGGGAAGTAGTGAGTCACCCAAGGGCCCAACAAAGCCTAAAGAAGATAATGAGCTCCAGCCAAAGGGCCACTAGATCCATCCTCTGCGGTGTGAAATCCCATTTTTCATACATAATCCACCCTCACACAACCCATGAATGGCCCCAGTCCTCATAATAAAGGAAAACTCACCCCACTCTAGCACTCTTGCCTGGAAAATCTCATGGACAGAGGGGCCTAGTGGGCCTCAGTCAATGGGGTCGCTAAGAGTCGGACACGACTGAGCGACTTCACTTTCACTTTCACTAACTGACATAAACCAATTAGCATGTAAATGGACCTGAGATGTAAGCCGGTCCATTAGAGAGAGTCTTGGGACTACTGTTTAGACCTGGATAAAGGTACCTTCTCTTCTCTGTATACTTGAGGCCAAGAGGTGAGGACTAAATTGCTACAGCCAGTCTTGCTACCATAAAGAAAGAAAATACGACCTCAGAGCCCACAGGTGAAGAGGGCGAAACAGAGAGAATTCAGAGCACTGTGTCGGCCTCTTGATCAAACCTCACCTGAAACTGGTTTCTCAGTTACACCAGACAATGAACAGTCACTATTTACTGCAGCTCACAATGGAGTGTCTACTGCTCACATGCATTCTTCTACCTCCAGGATCCCCAGACCTTTCAGCAACGTCAATAAGAACCCCACCCTTTCGTCAAATGCACCAGATTTCCTGAGAACACACGCAATTTCCTAGTACATGAAACAGACCCTGGCTTGCTGCCCTCAGGCTGTGCAGCAAATGGACAGAGGGGTAAAGCTTAACCTTGACAGCTTCCCTCTTCCTCTCTGAGCCCATCTCTTGTTTCTGACTGTTCTCTGCCCTGATACTCCTTTTGGAGTTATTTTCCATCAGCTAAGTCTCATAAATCTACCAGCATTCTTGTGCAAAAGAAAGAATATGTGAGTGTCTGTGTATGACTGTATGTGTAAGTTGCAAGCGAGTGTGCACAAGTGTATACGTATGAGTGTATGTGGGTGCAAGTTAGTGTGAATGCAGCTGTATGAGTGTATGCATTGTGTGTATAGGCTGTTTCTGGATAAGCACTTCACCTAGGGGTGGACTGTCAATCCAATGTCCTCTGAGGACACAGGAAGTAGGTGTGACTCAGGAAAGGCCACAAGATGAAGGGAAGTAACACGACAATATGCAGAAGGCATAACTTTCCTTTAATAAAAGTATGCAAGTGAAAGGTTGTGGAACAAATGCAAAAAGGGAAGAACATTCTTTCTTATGATAGTAAACTACAGTAGCCTGTGTGCTGTGCTTAGTTGCTCAGTTATATCTGAGCAACTCTTTGCAACCCCATGGACTGCATCCCGTCAGGCTCCTCTGACCATGGAGATTCTCCAGGCAAGAATACAGGAGTGGGTTGCCATGCCCTCCTCCAGGGGATCTTCCCAACCCATGGCTCAAATCCAGGTCTCCCACATTGCAGGCAGATTCTATATCATCTAAGCCACCAGGGAAGCCCAAGAATATGGGAGTGGGTAGCCTATCCCTTCTCCAGAGAAATTTCCCGACCCAGGAATTGAACCAGGGTTTTCTGCATTTCAGGCAGATTCTTTACCAGCTAAGTTCCCGGGAAGGGTCACATAAGCTGAGTGTTTAAAAATCTATACATGGCCCATGGAACAGAGGCTGTAAGCCTTAGAGGGTCAGCCGAGTTAAACCTATGAGTCTTACAGGTGGTATTTTCCTGTGACAACGTGGACTTGGCATGCCTAATCGCAGAGGGACATTGCCATTTAGCTCCGATGGTTGACAGGTGCTCATAGTGGACCCGTGAAATCAAATACACCAGAACAAGTTATCCAGGTTTATACATAAACCGTCCCAGTTTTCTGTACAGTGGGGATTAAGTCACATGGTATTCAAACTACATCTCCAGTGTACAAACTACATTTAAATTTTCAATTGCTTCTTTAATTCAAGAAGGTTTAACTTAGGAGTCCTTTAAATTCTTGCTGCCCTGGAAGTACTTACAACTATGACTCAACTCATAAAATGTACAACTGACCCCTCCATCTCAGTCTAAAGCAAGGGACTTTGGGATGATTATAAAGAAACACCATTCAAACCTAGTAGGAGAGGGAGGAGTTGATAGCCTTGGGTTTCTGAGTTCTGTTTTTCAGCCCACAGCATATGAATCATGGGCTCAATTCCTTACAAAGTGTGAATCTGTTCGTCAGAAGCATGAGGCATTAGAAATGTTCTGTCTCAATTTTGTAAAAATATTTGCCTACTGAACAAAATCTTTAGTTCCAAAGCTGACTTTCCACCCCTTTCTAGGGGAACTCTTAAGAACTCTATCACATAAAGTACACAGTGAGTAATTTGAAATATCCCAGACAATCATCTGGGCGCATGGTGGTAATGTAATTCACACTAGCATTCCAGACACTGCCTCGGATCGTTGTTTCACCACACACTTCTCACAGTGGAAGATTTCCAAGGGCCGTGCTTCTGAACAATGATCCGTATCAAATCTGAACAGACCCCTGAGTGATTTCTCAATCTCATTGTCTTTCAGCAGAGTTGCAGAATCAAGTGGCTGAGTGCTCAGGAATACAGCAGGCATATCCCCCACCTGCTGATCTAGCTAGATACATCATTTCTCTGGATGACAATAACAATGGCTAATATTTATTGAGTGCTTACTGTGCGCCACGCACTACTTTACTTTTCATCTATCAGCTCACTTAATGGGCGCAACACCCCTATGAGGGGGTCTATCATTATCCCCATTTTTCAGATGAAGCAAAGGAGGGTTAAGAAAATTGCCCAAGGCTTTCTAGCCAGTGGGGTGGAGCCAGGTTTCAGAACCCAGGCTAACAGCCTCACTGGATTAAACTGCAGATTCAAAAGACCTATTGAATTACAACAGAGGAAAGAAAGATAAACTGAGGACACTGATGTCACAGGTAAAGGACACCTGAGTAAGGACCTACTGCACAGCACTGGGAACTATACTCAGTATTTTTAATAGCCTACTAAGAATCTGGAAGAGAATCATCTATATTATATATAATATTTATATTCAATATATGTAATATAAAATATAATAATAATTAAAATAAATTATTTTAAATATAAATAGAATTGAAAATAATTCTTAATATTACATTAAAACATACTAAAAATTATATTAAAGTAAACATACATTTAAGTAAAACATAAATAAAAATTATACACCTGCACATATATATATATATATATATATATAAAAAACTGAATCAGGTTGCTGTAATCCTGGAATTAACACAACATTGTTAATCAACTACATTCTAAAATAAAATAAACATTTACCAAAAAAAGTTACAAAAAAGAAAAAGGAAAGGACGCCTGGAAATAGAAGAACTTGTCACTGGAGTTAAACAATATGGTGGATGGGCCAACTCCCAACAGGCTTATTTTATTTCACTGACTTTATTTTTGTGTGTATGTGCGATAACCCCAAAATCAGAGCATGAGGGAGCGGAAGTCGGTAGAAGTGGGAGGAGGGAGAGATAAGAGTGGAACATGGGTGTAAAAGAAGCAAGGGCAGTAAGACAGTCCCAGGTTCCTTCTAAGTCCTGATTATAATATTATAAACAGTGCTGCACTGAACACTGGGGTGTATGTATCTTTTCGAATTATGGTTTTTTCCAGAAGTGACCTAAATGTCCATCAACAGAGGAATGGGTAAGGATGTGGTACGTATATACAATGGAATATTCAGTTCAGCTCAATCGCTCAGTCGTGCTCGACTCTTTGGGAACCCATGGACTGCAGCATGCCAGGCTTCCCTGTGCATCCCCAACTCCCAGAGTTTACTCAAACTCATGTCCATCGAGTCAGTGATGCCATCCAACCATCTCATCCTCTGTCATCCCCTTCTCCTCCTGCCTTCAATCTTTCCCAGCATCAGGGTCTTTTCCAATGAGTCAGTTCTTCACAACAGGTGGCCAAAGTATTGGAGTTTCAGCTTCAGCATCAGTCTTTCCAATGAATATTCAGGACTTATTTTCTGTAGGATGGACTGGTTGGGTCTCCTTGCAGTCCATGGGAATCTCAAGAGTCTTCTCCAACACCACAGTTCAAAAGCATCAGTTCTTCAGTGCTCAGCTTTCTTTACAGTCCAACACTCACATCCATACATGACTACTGGAAAGACCACAGCCTTGACTAGATGGACCTTTGTTGGCAAAGTAATATCTCTGCTTTTTAATATGCTGTCTCAGTTGGTCATAGCTTTTCTTCCAAGAATCAAGCATCTTTAATGGAATATTACTCAGCCATAAAAAGACAAAAATAATGCCATTTTCAGCAACATGGATGGACCTAGACCTTGTCATACTGAGTGAAGTAACTCAGACAAAGACAAATATCATATGACACTGATTATGTGTGGACCCCTCATGTGAAGAGTTGACTCATTGGAAAAGACTCTGATGCTGGGAGAGAATGGGGGCAGGAGGAGAAGGGGACGGCAGAGGATGAGATGGCCGGATGACATCACTGACTCGATGGACTTGAGTCTGAGTGAACTCCGGGAGTTGGTGATGGACAGGGAGGCCCAGTGTGCTGTGATTCATGGGGTCACAGAGAGTTGAATGTGACTGAGCGACTGTGACTGAGTCACAGAGCGACTGAACTGAACTGAAGGGTACAAATGAACTTATCTGCAAAACAGAAATAGAGTTACAGACATAGAAAACAAACTTATGGATATCGGGATGAAGTGGGGGAAGGAATAAATTGGAAGACTGGGACTGACATATACACACTACAGTATATAGAAGAAGTAACTAATAAGGGCCTACAGTATAGCGCAAGGAACTCTACTCAGTACTCTTTAACAGCCAAAATGGGAAAGAAGCTAAAAAAGAGTACATATTCGTATAAGTGACACACTTTGCTGCACACCTGAAACTAACACAATATTGTAAATGAACTATACGCCAATGAATTTTTTTTAAGATAGTCTCTGGTTTAAAATTTGCCTTCTTGAGTTCAAGAAGGCAAATAATTCACGTGGCTGAGTTTAAAGCACAAACAGCTGCAATGCGCTAATGCAATACAATGTAAGGCCTTCCTATCTTCCTAAACAAGAAGTTGCTCAAGTTATTCGAGATTCAGAATGTGACATGAGTCTTTTCAAACATTTGTTTTACTGTATGAAGGGCCAACTTGTGTCAGATACTCACGGTAGGGGATTGCGCAGTAGAGACTGAGATGAGAACCCTGGCGGCTGGGGGATGGAGGGCAGTCACAGGACACTTGAGAGAATGCCAAGGACCAACTCCAGTTTCCTCCCTGGTCCTCCAGGTTCAGTGAGGAGCTTCATACCCACCAGACACTAAAACCTTCTTTGTGGTTCCCTATAGCAAGCTGGGTCTCAGAGCAATCATCTCCTCTTTGGTTCCACTACAGTAGTCTACTTATATTCCTATTACAGTAATCCCCATGGTCCATGGTCAGAGTTCATTACTACATCCTTGACAGCTGGTTCTGTGCCTGTTGTGTACTGGGCACAAGAGCCATGTTTGTTGAGCCAATGGATGAAAGACATCCAACCAGACCTACTTATGAAACAAATAGTATCAATTAAAGCAACGGCTAATATTGAGTACTAGTAAGCTAGGTATAAATTATCTGGATAGATAGATAGATAGATAGACAGGTAGATAATACCTGTCCCAAAGGCAGTTAGGCACCCCGTGTTTCCTCACCAACTGTCAAACACTTTACCATCGGCTGCCCCTCTCAAAATTGCACCCATGCAAGGTCATAAACCACCATAACCCCTTCATAGCCAGGCTTTCCTAAGTCATCCAATCCCAACAGTGGGTTTTAAATGGAGACAAGTATGCAAGAGGCTGAAATATCAAGGTTTCCCTTCTTTTCTTTCACCAGCTTTAGAGTTTGACTTGATCTCCTCATTAATCCCAAGGGCATGTGGTGAGTCCACCGTGCTTTCCAAAGAGATGCAGGATTTGGAAAAGCAGCAGAACAGAGACAATGAAACCCTGCATGTCACACACTGTGCGCTGCAGAGAAAAAGACCAGGAAACAGAACAACCTGCTGCTTGTTTTTACAAGATGCAAGGGAGAAGAAGTGGAGAACAATTTCTACTTGCTTAACTTCTTTTGTTTACACTGATTTCATCCCTCTCCCCTTGGAACTTCGGAATCTGGCATTTCTTGATTCTGGTGGGATTTTGTTGGGATTTGCATGACACTAACTTTCTTTAACAAGGATGATGTTGGCCTGAGGGAGAGGTATACACTTGGATATCCGTTTCAACTGTTTCTCATGACATGTATGTTCCTTTATCCAAAGAGAGACTAGAAGTTATCACACAGTGATGTTTCATTTACACAGAGGGGGATCCAAATGAGAAAGATTACAGGTAATAGATGAGCATCTTAATAGAACCATGAGCTCTTGTATAAAATACACAATACTCTTCTCAAAAGACTTCATTCACAAGGAAATAATGTACTGCTTTGACAATGGAGAGTTACCCACCAGAATAAGATTGAGCAGATGAACAGCAGCAGCCAGTCCTGCTCTAACAGACTCTCCCCTCCCTCGAACATATTTCCATTCTCTGGTTGAGAAGCACACACCTTAGAAAATGAATGGCTCTTCCTCTTACCTAGTGAGAATAATGCTTCCCTTTTAATGAGAAGGTGTTCCTTCAATGAAAGTCTAGGGGTCCATGGGCAGAAAAAGTCCATGGTAGTCTTAGATCTCTTCAACGGGGGGGGGATAATAGATGCAGTCATTGCTGCTGTCAGCTCTGCCATGACGTCGGGTTTCATGTGGAGCACATTTCAAGGGGCTGTATTGTAACACCATTACAGGTGCTCACTGCAATACGGCGTGTACTTAGGAATAGGTCCAGCCAGCCTCTGCAGGCAGCTGTGTTCTCTTCCAAGTATAGGCATTAGACCTCTCATTCTAATCTTGTTTCCTACTGAGGCTGAGATTCACAGCTCAGTGAGAAGAGAGGAATATTAGACATGTGTACTTTGTGAACAGCCAACAGTATGAGTGGATCACTCGAACAGACTCAGAGAAAGCCCCACGGTGGGACAAACACGTGTAAGACGTCTGGAAAAGGACACGGTAAAATGAGTGCTACACCCTCTCCATCTATGAAGCTATCACTATGTTCCATGTATCAAAGTTTTTACCTTACATTCATTATCAGATTTACTCCTCACCCACAGCCCTAGGCAGCAGCTCTTTGATACTTGAGGAAATTCAGTCTCAAGATGTTGAGGCATTTTCTCTGAGGTCACTGACCTGGGAAGTGGCAGAGCAAGGGCTCAAATCCAGGTGAGTCCAGCCCCATAGTCACTGAGCTAATCCTCCTCTTTCTGAATTAGCCTTGACCCGCACAGGACAAGAGACTGGAGAAATACCCAGGAAAATTGAACTCTTACAGTTTGAAAGACTATTTCAAAGCTTTCTTTGTCAATGTAAGTAAGTACTGCGGCCCAAGGCTGAACTGACTAGGACTTCAGAAGGAAATCAAAAACCCCGTGCAAAAAGAGAAGTGTAACCATGTGAGTAAAAGAACTCCACGAAACAGAGTACCAGGGAGCAGAAGCAGGCAGCAAAGGGTTAGCAGATGTACCATCACTGACAACAGTTGGAATTGTCAGAGGAAAACAATGAGGGAGGAAATCAGAGAGGGAAACGGCCAAGGCAAGTTCAGGCCTCCCTCCTTCCCACGCCCTCGCTGCCCATTGTGAGTCCCAGTGACTCAGCCCAGATGGGAGGAAGCGGAGACCTCTCTCACCCAATGTCCACCCTGCCCATGGCCTGGAAGGAGGGGAAGATGAGGCTTCTGAATACAGCTCAGACACACCCAGGTACCATCCAGGAGTGCCCCCCACCGCCTACACACACCCAGAGACCTCAATCAGGCCCTGGAGTAGAGAGACTGCAGTCTAGGGATTCTGGTGTGAGCCCAAGTATTAATTCCTGGACGGCTCTGGGTAAGGGGCTCATTGTCTCCTGAGTTTAGCTCCCTGTATAAAAAGTACAGGCTGGAATTAGATCAGGGATTATACATTCAAATGCCAACAGAGACCGAGCAGGTCATGAAAACGATGCAGCCGGCTGAGCGGAGGCCGACAGGGAGCAGTGGGGACTGGAGACCACATATCTTGTCAAGGAAGAGCATCCCCAGTGTCCCCAGATGCCCCAGTTTTCCGTAAGAAGCCAGATATTGGTCCTTTATATATAATCCCCTAGTCTTTAAGTGTTGGGAATAAAGTCAAACTTTAAAACTCTGTGCAAGGCAAACAAAACAAGATGGCACACTTGAGTCCACATGTGTCTCGTTCCATAAGAGAGCCACTAGTGCATGTGGCTACTTCAACTGAAGTTCACTCAAACTGAAATACATGTTGGAGAGGGTGTGGATAAAAAGGAAACCTCTCTACAGTTGGTGGGCATGTAAAACAGTACAGTCATTATGGAAAACAGTATTGGAGGCTCCTTAAAAAACTAAACATATGATCCTGAAACTCCATGCACACCAGTGTTCATCACAGCACTCTTTACAAGAGCCAAGACACGGAAGCAACGTAAGGTTCATCAACAGATGAATGGATAGAGAAGATGTGGCATATACACTCACACATGCGTGCGTGCACACACACACACACACGCACGCGCGCACACACACACACACACACACACACACACACACACTGGAATACTCCGTCAGACATAAAAAAGGAATGAAATAATGCCATTTGCAGCACTATGGATGCAAATCTATTAGAGACAGTCATACTAAATGAAGTAAGACACACAAAGAAAGAAAAATATCATATGATATCGCTTTTATGTGAAATCTTAAAGAAAGATCCAAATGAACATATACACAAAACAGAAACAGACTCACAGACACAGAAAACAAACTTATGTTTACCAAAGGGGAAAGGGAGGAGAGGGATAAATCAGGAGTTTGGGATAAACATATACATACTTGGTTCAGTTCAGTTCAGTCTCTCAGTTGTGTCCGACTCTGCAACACCATGAACAGCAGCACGCCAGGCCTCCCTGTCCACCACCAACTCCGAGAGTTCACTCAGATTCACGTCCATTGAGTCCGTGATGCCATCCAGCCATCTCATCCTCGGTCGTCCTCTTCTCCTCCTGCCTCCAATCCCTCCCAGCATCAGAGTCTTTTCCAATGAGTCAACTCTTCACATGAGGTGGCCAAAGTACTGGAGTTTTAGCTTTAGCATCATTTCTTCCGAAGAATACCCAGGGCTGATCTCCTTCAGAATGGACTGGTTGGATCACCTTGCAGTCCAAGGGACTCTCAAGAGTCTTCTCCAATACCACAGTTCAAAAGCATCAATTCTTTGGCACTCAGCCTTCTTCACAGTTCAACTCTCACATCCATACATGACCACAGGAAAAACCATAGCCTTGACTAGACGGATCTTAGTCGGCAAAGTAATGTCTCTGCTTTTCAATATGCTATCTAGGTTGGTCATAAGTTTTCTTCCAAGGAGTAAGCATCTTTTAATTTCATGGCTGCAATCACCTACTACATATAAAATAGAAAACCAACAAGGACCTACTGCATAGCACAGGGAACTATACTCAGTACTTTGTAATAGCCTACAGTGAATACCCAGGGCTGATCTCCTTCAGAATGGACTGGTTGGATCACCTTGCAGTCCAAGGGACTCTCAAGAGTCTTCTCCAATACCACAGTTCAAAAGCATCAATTCTTTGGCACTCAGCCTTCTTCACAGTTCAACTCTCACATCCATACATGACCACAGGAAAAACCATAGCCTTGACTAGACGGATCTTAGTCGGCAAAGTAATGTCTCTGCTTTTCAATATGCTATCTAGGTTGGTCATAAGTTTTCTTCCAAGGAGTAAGCATCTTTTAATTTCATGGCTGCAATCACCTACTACATATGAAATAGAAAACCAACAAGGACCTACTGCATAGCACAGGGAACTATACTCAGTACTTTGTAATAGCCTACAGGGGAAAAGAATCTGAAAAAGAAAGATATATATATATATGTATGTGTATATGTATAACTGAATCAATATGTATGTATGTATATATGTGTAAATGAATCACTTTGCTGTATGTCTGAAACTAACACAACATTGTAAATTAACTATACTTCAATAAAAAATTCATTAAAAGTAAACAAAATTAACAATTTAGTTCCTCAGTCACACTAGACACATTTCAAATGCTCAAGAGCCACTTGTTATACCATACTGGATAACACAGAGAACATACTCATCTCCAGAGAAAATTCTCTTTGCATAGCCTTGGTCTAAATGATCTTTAAAATAACCTTCAGCTCTTAACACTGCAAAGAAAGATAAACTGAAACAAATTTTAATTTCTTCATTGATAGGAAACAAAGCTACTGGAATTTCATTACCTAATTTCAACACAAAAAGGGTTCATGTCACTGTTTTGCAGTCACCTTGATGAGTTCCCTTCGGTTGCATTTAAATTGGGTTCAATAGATGTGTTCATGGAAACAGCCTGATAACTTATCTGCTTCAACATGCAGAGTAAATTCTTGAGTTATTTATAGGGATTTGAAATCTCAACTTGTATCTTAAAAAGGGAGATAGGAGTGCAGAAAAGAAAAAAGCTCTATTTCACGTTGCCTAATACTTAGTCTTCCCGCTAAAAAGTTTCACTGCCATACACTGCTTGTCATTGCCTGAGCAAGACTCTCCAGGGTGACACACCAGCAATGTCTTAGATCACGGATCATCTAACTTTCCTATAAAGAATCAGGTAGTAAATATTTTCTGCTTTGTGGGCTATATGGTTTCCATGGCAACTACTCATCTCTGCCTCATTACATGAAAACAGTGATAGACACGATGTAAACAATGGTCATGGCTGTGCTCCAATAATACTCTTCTGGTGGACACCAACATTTAAATGCCATACAATATTCAACTGTTATGAAATAGTCTTCATTCCATTTCTTTCCCCTGATCCATTTAAAAGTGAAAAAAATCCTTTCTTAACTTGAGATCATAGCAATACTGGCAGTGTGTGGGATTTGGCCCACAGGCTGGAGGTTTCTGGCCCCTTACTCCTTGGAAGGATGACCAACCTAGATAGCATATTCAAAAGCAGAGACATTACTTTGCCAACAAAGGTCTGTCTAGTCAAGGCTATGGTCTTTCTAGTGGTCATGTATGGATGTGAGAGTTGGACTGTGAAGAAAGCTGGGTGCCGAAGAGTTGATGCTTTTGAACTGTGGTATTGGAGAGTCCTTTGGACTGCAAGGAGATCCAACCAGTCCATTCTAAAGGAGATCAGTCCTATGTGTTCACTGGAAGGACTGATGCTAAAGCTGAAACTCCAGTACTTTGGGCACCTCATGTGAAGAGATGACTCACTGGAAAAGACTCTGATGCTGGGAGGGATTGGGGGCAGGAGGAGAAGGGGACGACAGAGGATGAGATGGCTGGATGGCATCACCGACTCGATGGACATGAGTTTGAGTGAACTCCGGGAGTTGGTGATGGACAGGAAGGCCTGGCGTGCTGTGATTCATGGGGTCGCAGAGTTGGACACGACTGAGCGACTGAATTGAACTGAAAGTCTGCAAACTCTCTGATCGAGAGAATGGTAGCCTGAAAGCCAGAGAGAGTTGAGCTCTGGCATATGCATATGATTCACTAGGCTTTTATCCAATGAAAGTTCTATGCTTAGTTAGTACTGTTCAGGAAGGGAAGGCTGGAACAGATGGGTCCCTTTTTTTGTGAGACCATCCAATTTATAAAGTCAATCCTCATTATTCACAGATTTCATAATTGCAAATTATCTACTTTTTTAGATTTACTTGGGACCCCCCAATTAATACTAGGGGTGCAGTTGCAATCATTCTCAGACGTGGGCAAAAATATGGCAAATTTGAGTCATCACCTTGAGGAAGACTCTAGCTAAGATCAAATAAGGCTAGTGTCTGCCTTCTTGTTTCATGGGCTTCACAGAGGTCTTTGTAGGTCTTTAAACTTTATTGTTTAAAGTGCCCACCACCACCCCCGCTCCCAACACAGTGTCCCTAAGCATAAGAAGGTTGTGATGTGCCTTATGGAGAAAACCTGTGTGTTAGAAAATTCTGTTCAGGCATGAGTTACAGTTCAGCCCTGAGTTAAGCACTCACAGTGCTCTTGGCTGTGAATTCAGTGTTAATGGATCCACATCATATAGTAAAACGTCTTTAAACAGAAACACACATAAAACAAGGTTACGTATTGACTGGCTGATGAGCATATTGTCAGTAGAGAGTCAAAGGAACCTTGTATTTCTCCTGGAACTGACGATTCAGAATTCACTTACTCACTGTCTGTGGCCACTTTACTGGACGTAACGACCGCAAATAACAGAATTGATGGTGTATATATTTTACCGACCTTAAAAAGGAATTTCTATGATAGCCTGTATGTTGCCTCTCCTCTACCTTATAAATTGGATTTACGGTTCACTGAGGAAGGTTGAAATCATTTTAAATAAAATTTTGGAGTATTTGATGACTTTAGGTTTCCATGATTCCCTGTTTTCTCATTCTCCGGATAAATGGACTCTTGCCTGATAAATGGCATAGAAAGTTATTCTCCATAAATTCTTCACTTGTAGGTAATTTGCAAGCTCACAAAGTGTGCTCCAACTAGTGAAACACCTCAGGCCTAAAATCGCAGCAGGACTCTGTTGGAAACTTGGCTGGTGAATGTGGAGCCACATTGTAAATATTCAACACAGTTTTGTAGCCTCTCTACATCTGGTACTAAATATCACAGTTAATAACCCAAATCTAAGTATGCGTTATGTAAGTCAACCAAGGTTTTACAGGAGACCTGGCACCTTTATTATATGTCCTTAAGTATTATTTTCATTTGCAAACCCTGAATAAAATGCACTGGCTTTGCCCTTTGGAAATACGTCATGTGAGGTGGTCCAGCCACGGAAGTTAAGTAAGATCTAAAGAGGATGTTGAGAGCTGACAAATTTGAGATCTCAGGTTCAGGCAGAGGTTTTTTTTTTTTTTTTTTAAGATATTTCAAACACATTTAGAAGAATATCAGCAAGCAAGTTGTTATGTCTTAGGGACACATATACTCATACCTTTTTTTTGTTATTGTTAATGACTAACTTCCTTCCACCAAATATAATCTTTCTGTGATTACTGATGTAATCACTGACATTGACTGAGCTCTTCATAATGGCCTTGTTCTCTCGCCAAAGCATTTCTAATATTAGATGACAATATAGTGCTTATGATATGCCAGGTCCTATTCTAGGCACTTTAAATATATTAACCCATTTAATCCTCAAAAAAAAATCTTGTGAGGTAGCCAAAATTATTATCATCTTCATTTTATAGATGATGAAACTTAGACACTGAGATGTCATGTAACCTGTCCTGAGTCACACAGTTAACAGCGGGCAGAGCCAGGATTTGAACTCAGGGAGTTTCGTTCCAGAGTCCTTTCCCCTGACCACCTCCACAACACTGACTCTGAGAAACCGTGGAAAAAACCCAGCTTTGGTGCAAAGGGATTTTAGCAGTGGCTGCTTCTATTAGCAGCGATGCTCATCTTTCTCACTCACTCTCCATCTCTTTCTCTTCTTTCCTTCTTCCTTTTTCTCTAATATACATACCATACAATTCCCCATTTTTGACAAATATCCAGTCATTTAAACACCATCAATATCAAGATTGAGCAGTTCTACCTCCAAAAAGTTCCCCCACACTCCTCTGCAGTCACCTCTCCCTACCACCTCAGCCTGGAAACCAGGGGATTTTAGTCAGGGGGCCATGAACCCCAAAGGATCCTGGCAAAGAATTTAAGAACAGAACTTGAACTCATGTAAAAATTACATATTTCAAAATTACCACAAACTTCTAATTGAAATTTTTAGCACTCCTTCAGTTGTGAATATAAGTAACAAACTAGAGAACTATTAGCAGAAACATCACTTGGTATCCAAGAGAAATCACAGATACCCTATTATATTACAGTCACTGTAACACAAAATAGTGTTAACACTTCTGACTACTTTGAAATTTTGGTATACTAGAGCTTGTTATTTACTACATTCATAAATGAGCATCTGTTATTATATCACAGATATTTTAATAAGTGTATTTAAATATAATTTAATTTAATTTTTCATTTTCAATTATTATTTTTTTCTCTGAGAAGGAATTCACCTTGTGGAAGGGGGTCTCCTATTCTAGAGAGTGGTGCTAAGGGAAATCATATTGGGGGCAACGGAGTCACTGATATTTATGCCACCATCACTCCAATCAACGCTGGCCCAGAGAGGATGGTATAGAAATGAATAAGATCCAGTCACAGACTAGACTGGTGGAGGAATCACGCATCTCCTCTCCTTAAAACTGATGGTGGAAAAAACAAACAAACAAACAAAAGAAAAAACCAGTGGTGGACATGGAGCTATGCGCCTTCACAGTCAAATATTGCCGCTGCCTTCTCCTGAAGAGGATGGTCACACAGCCCCGCCTGCCTCCTCTCTGTGACTCTGCAGAGAAGCCGCAGTTCCAGCACTGTGCAACCTGCCAACAGCTGACAAAGGCCACACTCACCTCAGAGAGGGGAACCAGTCATCCCTGGGCTCAAGATGACTCCGAGAGGGAGGGAGACCTTGAGATGTCAACTACAAATGTTACGGCGAAGATGAAAATTCACATTCTCCAGTTATTTGGAACTGCTTTGTGACTGGAACTGTGCGATTAGGACACATTGCTTACACCCTGGTGTGTCACCTTCAAATAAATTATCTCTTAATTTATTAATGCAATCAACAAATCAATATAAAAAGGACAGGAAGGGGAAATTTTCATGAGAAATACAAATGACAAGTATAAAAAAAAATCGTTGACTTTGCTAACAATCAAAAACAAATATCAAATGAATGAGATACAGAATTTCTCTTCAGTTGTCAGAAGCCAAATTATTGGTATACAACACATCAATTGATGTAACATATAGGCTGACGACCTCAAATCCTAATATGGAAACCTGTAGTTGAAATAAAAGCAACTTTTTTGACAATAAAAAGATAAATCTGAAATTTGCTTAGGGGGACTGGGTTAATTTCTGAAGCTTGTTTGAAGAGGCAAGGGTCAAAGAATGAATGTAAGAGTCTAAATCACAAATTAAAGAGAAGTAATATAAAAATGATAGGTGCTGTTGATATTAACTTTACCCTCGTAATCAGAGCTTGGAATATAAGGGGTTTTATTTCTACCCACCTCTAGTCCTCATGCTCCCCATCTTTCAGCCCCAGCCTCTCCCTGCCTCTGTGACTGGACCGTGTCTTAATCAACAGGAGGCACGAGATGTGCCAGAGCTTTGAAAGGCTTTCTCATCTTTCAATTTTTTCCCAGTATTTTTCTGTCTTTAGTTGTTCCCTTCTCATTTATGGTATTTCCAAAACGTTTCCCTAATAACTACCCAATATGTCAGGATCACTTCCTCCTTGCCTTGTAAACTCCTCAAGCACATTTTTCTCATTTCAGAATGTATTGGTCAGAGAGAACGTTTCATAAATGTTCATCAGTTCTGCTCCCGTAAGAATGTGGATGGAATTAAATTTAGCAGGAAACACAAATCAGAAAACAGAAAATTAACAGCAAAGCTGAACTCGCTGGTCAATATTTTCAGCCACTTCCCTGGAGGGGAAGGGCAGCACCTGAAACGGGCCTGGAGGCAGTTATTCTGTTCACGTGGCGCCCCCCACTGGCCACTAGGGAAAGTTCACCTTCAACACACAAATCGTGACTTTGCGGGCCCAGCATCTAAATCTCATCTCTCCCAAGGATATGCATGGGCTTCTTTCCTCCCACTGTTCATAATGGCTTTAGCTGAAACATGAGAACTTTAAAAGAGGAGTAATAATAGGTGTATTAAACACCTTATTCCACACAAAGTAGAAGCAGAGTAACGTTTATTTTACAAATGAACCATAAAGATAGGTGTTCAGAAGCTCCAAGGCAAGCAAATGGTGGAGCATGGAGCTGAACCGCATCTAACTCCAGAGGTCACACTTAATGAACCTCGTACTGTTCTCTTTATTTATTAAGTTTATATAGATAAAAGATAATGACATAATATAAATATAAATTCAGTTGAGTTGCTCATCTGTGTCTCTTTGTGACCCCACAGACTGTAGCACACCAGGCTTCCCTATCTATCCCCAACTCTCTAAGCTGGCTCAAACTCACATCCATCAAGTCAGTGATGGCATCCAACCATCTCATCCTCTGTCATCCCCTTCTCCTCCTGCCTTCAATCTTTCCCAGTATCAAGGTCTTTTCCAAGTAGTCAATTCTTCGAATCAGGTGGTCAAAGTATTGGAGCTTCAGCTTCAGCATCAGTCCTTCTAATGAATATTTAGGACTAATTTCCTTTAGGATAGACTGGTTGGATTTCCTTGCAGTTCAAGGGACTCTCAAGAGTCTTCTCCAACACCACAGTTCAAAAGAATCAATTCTTTGGCACTCAGCTTTCTTTATAATCCAACTTTCATATCCAAACACGACTAATCGGAAAACCATAGTTTTGACTAGATGGGCCTTTGTCAGCAAAGTTATGTCTCTGCTTTTAAATATGCTATCTAGGTTGGTCATAGATTTTCTTCCAAGGAGCAAGTGTCTTTTAATTTCATGGCCCCAATCACCATCTGCAGTGATTTTGGAGCCCAAGTAAATAAAGTCTGTCACTGTTTCCCTATCTATTTCCCACAGAGTGATGGAACCAGATGCATGATCTTTGTTTTTTTAATGCTGAGTTTTAAGTCAGCTCTTGGGCTTCCCTGGTAGCTCAGCTAGTAAAGAATCTGCTGCAATGCAGGAGACCCTGGTTTGACTCCTGGGTTGGGAAGATCCACTGGAGAAGAGATAGGCTACCCACTCCAGTATTCTGGCCTGATGAACAAGACCTTATTTCCCCCCTAAAGTCAGTTTCTCCCATCATGAAGCTTCCATAAGCCTCTTATCCTCATCCATCAGAGGGCAGACAGAATGAAAACCACAATCACAGAAAACTAACTAAACTGATCACATGGACCACAGCCTTGTCTAACTCAGTGAAACTATGAGCCATGCTGTGTAGGGCCACCCAAGATGGACAGGTCATAGTGGAGAGTTCTGACAAAACATGGTCCACTGGAGGAGGGAATGGCAGACCACTTCAGTATTCTTGCCGTGAGAACCCCATGAACAGCACAAAATATTAATTATGTTTGTTTAAATAAATTTTCAGCATAAAAAAACCACCTGTCTGAAGATAGTTTCAGTTTCAAAGTCTACCATAATATGTTAGGCTTTTTAATACCTGATACAGCTCATGCTAAAGTTTGAGCACAGGATGTTTCCTGAGCAGGTGGGTACAAAGGCAACTCCAAGGACAAGCGAATAAAAATGGGGCACAGGCCACATGATTTCAATTACAATCAGAACTGGGCCCAGTTTGGAGCCTCTCCGATGTGCTGGATGTAACAACCCCCTCTCCCAATTAGGCACAGCACCTGGACAGTGAGCTATAGGTAAGGTGTGGACAAGGATGTGATGGAGCTAGAGTGGAGACTTTGATTTGGGGGGATCCAAAGTAGACTTTTTAAAGTATGTATGCATGTGTTTGGGTAGAGGATTTATTTTTCTTTTCTTTAAAGTCGCTCAGTCATGTTGACTTTGCAACCCCATGACTATACAGTCCCTGGAATTCTCTAGGCCAGAATACTGGAGTGGATGGAGGATTAGGGAGATTTACATTCACCTGAGGGAGCCAGAAGGTTCCAGAGGTGGGTGGATTTTATATCCGAGGTTTAGATGAGAGAATTTCCCCATTTGTATTAACGGCACTCTATTGGTAATACCTGCCTGGGGCTCAGGGTCAGGAAGGGTTGTGAGACTGACTCTGAGCTCTACAGAGAAAGCAAGCTGTGACGATTAATAACATCTGCCCTGGCATGGGGCCTGAGAGGCACATTCACTGCGAATTTAATCAGGATTAGAACATTCACGGGGCTGCCATATCTGTTCATCACCATGGCGGTACCTCGGAGCTGCCAACCAGGACTAAGAGGAAAGACCGAGGGCAACCTGGGAAATTCAAACCAGAAAGAATCTGAGCTGTGAAGACACAAAGGTCTGTGGGATTGATCCTCAGTTGTGATAATATAGGCCATAGACACTCTTGTGAGCCAAGACGACAGAAGGGCCATTTGGCTGAGAAACGGGAGGGAAAGCGGCAGGCGATATGGCTGAGAACTTGTATTCCACACTGGCCTAGTAGAGCCTGGCACATTTGCTATTTCTTTGGCTCCACCTCATGGATTGGGGAAATATGACTATTATTGGGCTTTCCGCTGTTCTTATTTTTTTTTTTCCCATCATCCTTTTGCTAAAGTTCTTAGCAAAGTCTGCTTGGAAATGTTAGCCTGTCTCAGGTGTGCTGAGGGAAAATAAAGTTTTGGTCGATGATTTATTTCACTCATAGTATATAAAAGGGGGGACACCTGCCCCCTGGTGGTGAGTTAGGAAAATCCCTAGAACATTATTCCCAAAAGTGTTCCTGGACCCATGACTTTCCACAAGGGAATGGGGATGGTGGTTTAGTCACTAAGTCCTGTCCAACTCTTGCGACCCTATGGACTGTAGCCCACCAAGCTCCTTTGTCCATGAGATTTTCCAGGCAAGAATACTGGAGAGGATTGCCATTTCCTTCTCCAGGGGATCTTTCCAATCCAGGAATCAAACCCAGGTCTCCTGCACTGCAGGCAGATTCTTTACAGACTGAGCTATAAGGGAACTCCACAGGGGAGTACTCCATGGTAAAATTACTCTGGGAAACAATTTTCAATTATACAATATATACTCATCCATTAGTTAATATATTGTATATCTTTATGACATTCACAGTATTTATTACCATGTTGAGTCCAATAAGTCCAGCAATCAAGAAACTAACTTTTTTAAAATTCACCATTATTTGAACATAGAAAGACTTCTTTTTTAAATTTTAATTTAATTCAGCATTTTGGGAGACAAGGAAAGACAATTATGAAGTTGTTTCCCTCTTCCAGTATGGAAATTTCCTTTCCAGAGCTTTTCCCTGACAAAACCTAGAAAACATTGCATTTTTATATCATCCCCCTTCACGACTGCATAAGTAAAAAGCTGGCTTATGTGAAAGAAAAATTCCCAGGTAGAGACAAATAATTTACCAGATCACAGCCTCCTAGCAAAGAAAAGCTGATAGCATATCAGTACACTCAAGTTTTTCAGATACAACTACCCAATAGAAATCCTAGAAATGATCACATAATGTTATAGACAACTCTCTGGATTCTAAAGCTTTTCATAGTTAGAAGGTGGAGAAAACAGTGGCTCGGAGTGCTGCGGGCTCTGTAGCCGTATTCACAGTTTGGATGACAGCTCTCCCTCTTACTAGCTGTGCAACTTTGGGCATGTTGCATAACTTCTCTGTTCCTATAGTTCCTCATCTGTGAAATGAAAATAACAGCATTTCCTACTTTGCTGAGGATTAATTGAGCTAAGACATGCAAAGTCTTAAAAGAGTGTCTGGCAGTTGGCCAGTAATTGATTGTTTCTGCATTTGCACCACTAAAGTCGGGAGTATGAAGTATCATTTAAAATGGAAAACAATATTTTTCCCTTTAAAAATGCCTTTTGTTCAGGCTGAGACCACTTAGAAATGTTGGCCAACTATCACTAACATGTATTAGGGTGATATTTTAAACTATTAACTTTTAAAATTTGGAAACACTTAGGAATTTTCCTCTTAACATTTAAAAAAATGTGTGGGAAAAAATATATAAAACTGTCCAGGTGGCGCTAGTGGTAAAGAACCTGCTTGCCAATGCAGGGGATGGAAGGATCCCTGAGCCGGGCAGATCCCCTGAAGGAGGGCATGGCAATCATTCTGGTATTCTTGCCTGGAGAATCCCATGGAGAGAGAAGTCTGGGGCGGGGGTCTACAGTCCAGAGGGTAGCAAAGATTCGGACACGACTGAAGCGACTCGAAGCGTGTGTGAACCACACATGCACAGATATAAACTTACCATTTTAATCATTTTTAAGATTGCAATTTGGAGAAGGAAACAGCAACCTACTCCAGTATTCCTGCCTGGAGAATTCCATGGACAGAAGAGCCTGGCGGGCCACAGTCCATGCGGTCACAAGGAGTCAGACACAACTGAGTGACTAACACAAACACACACACACACACAAGACTGCAATTATCATCACAATCCATCTCCAGAACGTTTTCATCATCGCAGATGACACTGTATCCAGTCAACTCCCTGCTTCCACCTCCCTCAGCCTCCAACAACCACCATTCCACTTCCTGTCTCTAAGAATGTGATCGCTCTGCTGCTGCTAAGCTAAGTCACTTCAGTCGTGTCTGACTCTGTGCAACCCCATAGACAGCAACCCACCAGGCTCCCCCGTCCCTGGGATTCTCCAGGCAAGAACACTGGGGTGGGTTGCCATTTCCTTCTCCAATGCATGAAAGTGAAAAGTGAAAGTGAAGTCGCTCAGTCGTGTCCGACTTCTCGACCCTATGGACTGCAGCCCACCAGGCTCCTCCACCCATGGGATTTTCCAGGCAAGAGTGCTGGAGTGGGGTGCCACTGCTACTTCATATAAATGGAATCTTATGGCATCTATCCTGCTGCACCTAGCTTACTTCCTTTGGCATACTGTCTTTAATGTTTATCCATATCTGCCATGTGTCAGAATTTCCTTCCTTAAAATGAAAAATACTGCATTTGAAGAAACTGCATACTGTTTTCCACAATGGCTACATCATTTTACATCCCAACCAACAGTGCAAAAGATTCTGATTTCAGCACAGCCTCACCAATACTTTTTTATATATATTATAGCCATTCTAATCCACGTGAAGAGGTATCTCACTGTGGTTTTGATTTGCATTTCCTGCAACCCACTCCAGTATTCTTGCCTGAGGAATCCCATGGACAGAGGAGCCTGGTGGGCTATATACATCACGGGGTTGCAAAGAGTCGGCACGACTGAGCGACTAACACACACACACACACAGAATGACTAGTAATGTCAAGCTCTTAACATTTTAAAATGATCTTCATGAAGAGTTTCATGAGAAGAACACAGACTTCAGTCACTAGCTCCCATCATCTGACATTTAGATTTTCCTATATACATATGCATCTTTGATAATTTTGAAGTTTTCCTTGCTTGGAAGGGGAAGAAAGGACACATATCTGGTGTTTATTTTAATTAAAAATGTTTAATAGTTAACTTTGAGGTATGGATGGTGAGAGCTCTTAATTGTCAAAATCACAAAATACTTTTAACTCTGCATACTTTTACAAAAATCAGGCATATATTTTAAAACAAATAGTGAATTTTGAAAATTAAGAAAATTTTAAAAAACAGTCATCATTATGTGAGACTTCAGAGACTAAGAAGAGTCTCTTTGTTTGTTTTAATCAAACTTCAGCAGGAAATTCAAATAATAGCAGAAACACATACAATTCCTCAGAGTTTAGTGTTCTAAATGCCAGTCAGACTCAAAGTAATCTATTTCAAATCCTGTTACTCACACTTAGTGACTTTATTTAACATTTCAGAAAATGTTTAAACTATCTGTTTCTTTTTTATGTTTAAAAAAATTTTATTGTTTCTTTAAAATTATTATTTTATTTTTTGCAAATGTATTTTAACCAGACTGTTTTATTCAAAG